>JAUTBQ010195162.1:0-10090 GCA_032361185.1 Lepetodrilus ovalis | reverse complement strand
TTGGATGTTTTACCTACGGTCAGATAATATTATCATTGGACGTTTTTCAATTAATGAAACAATTTTAATACATTGATGAATGGATGGATATGGTAAGAATGGATGGATATGGTAAGAATGGATGGATATGGTAAGAATGGATGGATATGGTAAGAATGGATGGATATAGTAAGAATGGATGGATATGGTAAGAATGGATGGACATGGTAAGACTGGATGGATATAGTAAGAATGGATGGTAGGTAGTGTAGATGGATATGCTATAGAATGGATGGATATGGTAAGAATGGATGGCTATGGTAAGAATGGATGGATATGGTAAGAATGGATGGTAGGTAGTGTGGATGTTTGAGGAGCAATGGATAAGTGATATATGGATGGATTAATGTTGGGATGGATCATAAATGTATATAGATCGATGGATGGATGGATGGTTATGTGCCAAGTTGTTTTGGAATATTAGTATCAATAGAAAGCGCGATTCATTCTGCATCCATCAGTATCAGCTGTGTATATATATACTAGTATGCGATGATTCCTACTTGAAATCAGTCTTTTTTTTAAATTGATGGGTTTTTAAAAAAAATTAAAATAACCTGTCGAACAACATTTTTGGCTCGCCTGAACAGTTGTAAAAAAATGACAGGTGGTTTTAGCACATCGTCCTTCATATAGATAAACCGATGAATAATGTAATATATATACATATTAGATCGTTAGTGCATGGAATTGAACATCATATCCAGACACCACTATTACACACTGTATTATATGAGTTATGAACAAGTTAACCAATGCTTACGAAATACTGGAACTATAATGAAGAGACTGTGGAAAACCAATATATGTCTTTGTATTGGATGCTTCCCGGCACTCTCAGTCGTCCACGGGATTCCTATATTGCATTTATTCCCATGTCTATGTGCACTCACTGGACGTAACTCTAGGAAATCAGGCATTACAAGTACTATGTCCATTTCGCTATACCCCCAGTCGCTCAATCACGATCCATTGATCTTACGGTAGCAAGCATATAATGCTATATGAAGCATCGACGACTGCGCATGCAGTATGGACGATCGCAATCTCTGGAGCCGATTACTCGACTGGCTTGATGAGGTATTGCCGAGGCATATTTGATCGTGGATCTGACCTGAGCCTGTCTTGCAGAGGTCCAATGTAAACTTGAAATCATTCAGTCTCAAGGAGCTTCAACGCAATCCAAGATGGCTGACATCATTCATTATTATTCTCTTCTTTTGTTTTGGTGGAGGTAGGGGTGGGGTCGGGGGTGGGGGGAGGGTGGTTCAGATGTTGTAGGAAGGTAAAACACGAAGATCCGCCAATCTTGTAGTGGCGGGGGACTGTCCAAGGCCTGACGGTTGAGTTTATTGACTATTGAGCGGGGAAAATCGAACTTTTACGTCATGACGTCTTGATATATTTGATTCAATAACCTGTCTTCGATACCTAGTTCCAGAGATAAATGTCAGGGTGTTATGTGGTATGTACAATTGTGTACACGCCGCGATAGACACGTTGGCGTGTATTGAGCCGGGACTGAAAAGGTTCGATAGTCCAGGAATTACATGTGTCAGGACTAGCTGCAGTACGTGATGGCGCATTCAACCAGCTCACTCTCGACGTACTATGTCCTAGTATTGAGTCCTTTCATCCGAGACACACGTGGACACAGTTCCAGACCTTCACGTGGTGTCTAGATGGTAAGTCAGTATCACGAGACATGCGTTACATAACTGTCTCATAAGACAACTTAGCGTGTAGAGAGGCGCTCACATTCTGCTAAGTCGCAATTTCTGACGGACTTTACAATTTAGCACGGATCTTTTGTTTTCTTATTGTAAAAGTACATGCTATATTTCCCTGAGATAATCTTAGCAGAATATTAGCACATTTCTACACGGTAAAGCTCATTTCACACGTGAAGCGAATTTCTCTGCGACAAACTCGGCTATTTACGTTCAGAAATAGAACCTTGTCATTTATCTATATACTTGCACACCAAAAACGAAATTCACAGCGACAGATGAATTCCCATCTTTTTGTAATGACCGCCGATTGGCGCGGCGATAAATCGTTCGACTCTGGTGTGCGAGGGCCGTCTGTTGCCTTGTGAGACAGTTATATAACTCAGGTCTCATGAGACAGACGTATCGTGTAAACACAACCATTATTTCTGAAGAGAAAGTCGATATGCCGTGCGTGATATCCTCGGCAATAAGTGAATACAATTAGGATTGACACAAACAGTGTTGGATCCTTGTGATGGTTTCAAAGAGAGAGTTTCCGAATGTCAGCCAATACACATATTCCAGTATATTCCACCATAACCTGAAAGGCTATTTAGTTCAACATTCGTCCTACTTGAAATTCCATGTGGGAATTTAACATATGTATCTTATCAACGTAACAATACAGCTTATCCATTCCTCGTATAATCTCAAAAGGAATTCTCTTCGGTATGTTATTAGTTGACATGGTGTGGGAGTTTTAACATATGCAGCTTGTCAGTATATCAATAACAATACAATATCATGATCACTTTCCGCATAATCGTAAATGTAATTCTTTTGAGTCTCGTATTAGTTAAAATAGTGTGGGAATTTAACATACAGTGTGTTTATTGTCAACAGTACAACACAACTCAACATTTCCTGAAGCGAACTCTCAAAAGCAATGCATTTCAACATCGTTGTATTTGAAGGGAAGACATTGCCCTGTTTAGCCTATCAATATAACATCAGACTGGGGCCTGTAGCACGACGCTCTTGTAGCACTACAATAGTTGTAACTGGGCTCCCGCCACAATAGTAAGCATTGACCTTACCATAATCAGCCCCAAACAAGAGGCCATAATACGAGTAAACATCATCAAAAACCTGTTTACAGCATGAGAGAGAATTGTGTAATTGCAATACTGCAATTAGAGAGTATGAAAGGTGTTTTTTTTATTGGATACTGCATAAGAGAGCAAGTGTAAGTAGACACGAGATAGCCAGAGATAGCTGTAATATCCGGTGACATAAACTTGTCAAAAATCTTAATGCGCTACGAATTGTCTGACATTCCATTGTGACATCACGATTCAGACGTCTTTATCACCAGAAATAACACCAGACAAGACCTACACACCCTATCCTACATATTATGATCATTGGTCTGTCAGTACAAGCCGGTGCGCGCAGGTTTACTGCAACATTCATCGCTCCTGCCATTACCTGAGAAGCCGTGAAATTACGGAAATAATACTGAAAGCGGCTCTAAATGCCAATAAAATGGGTGGAGGTGGGTTGGTTAAATAACAAATGAAATACAAGTATTAAAAGACTACTTACCCGTTGGTCACTGATGTCGTTGTAATGTATCCCAGCATGCTTCCCTGCAATGAACGCCGCCAGATTGGCTGTATAGCTGGCGATGATGAAAATAGCGGCGAACGCCCAGAAGTTCTGCATTACCTTGCTAGGCCATGCTTTGGGCGACTTGGTTTTCACGGTGTGGCCGAAAAGCACAGAATACACCATAGTCAGGCCTGAAGCAAGCGTATAGTTCGCTTTCCGCTTTCTACCCCACGGATTCAAACCAAAAGGACTATTCCATTCGAAGATGCCCATTGCAATGGCAGTCAATGTAGCGCTTACAAATATAGCAAACCATACATCTATTGAAAACGGTTCTAAAAATGCATCCATGTTGGTTTCTCTTGTCCTTTCGGAATACAAAATGGAAAATCCCGAGAAAAAATAAGGATCGGTGAAGTCGATGGCTTCCGTTCTAGCTCTGGTGATACTGAAAGCACCCACTGCGAAGTGCGCCGTTCCTTCGATGAGATCCCACATCATTCCGTTCCATGTTCCGTTCTTCTTCTGGCCGTATGTCTCGTCCTGGACAATGTACAAGGTGAAATCAAAATCTAAATCGCTGGCCAGTTTGTTGAGAAGGTCTATAGTGAGACCCCTGCAGCAGTGAATAGTATACGTGTTGTTCTCATTCATGACTCCCCGCTCGTAGTCTTCAATGGCTTCCATCGCCATCGACTTATTTTTGGACGTGATGTTCAAGCACGTGGTATCCGTCACGCATGCGCTGTAATCCTTGTGCGGTTTCTCTTGCATAACGAACGGCTGCACTGGATTGGTTACCACCCTGTACCGCTTTTTGCCGGGTGGTTCGGAGTTGATCATGTTGGCCTCCCCGGGCCAGATGATGCCGAATGGCCGGATGTCGTCGCCTTGTATACATCCGATGTCGCGCCACACGTTGGTCTTGCCGTCGAACACGAGGTTCCGGACGCGAAATTTGGTAATGTTCAAGTTTCCATCCATGTCGAATTGAATAGCACCCGTCTTACCATATATTGCAGTTTCATGGAGTGCTCTGTAACAGAAGAAAATACTATTAGTTTGCTATCGTAGAGTGTGGGGTAGTAAGTACTGATACAGTGAATGTAATACGTGCCCATATACAGGGGGAAAAAACTAACAAGTGCTCTGTTGTCTCTTCGTGGATAAGAGAGCTTCGAGAAATGATACCCTATTCCAAGATCCTGGTAATAAAATATTATCAGAATCCTGGCAGGACACTCGAGGTGAAAGTGTCCTGCCTTGATCCTGATAGGATTTTGTTGAGGATCCTATAACAGGACACAAAGGTTTTTTGGGTTGTTTTTTTTTGCTGTGATATCGAGCATAGCTAACATGTTATCCACATCTTTCCATACCAAAACCTTAATGCGACTACGTTAAATCGTTGAGATAGATTCCCAAGGTAGTTCGTGTCCTACTTGATTTATAAAGCCATCTCGAATAATAGTGACAACCACCACGAATAAAAGTTGAGCACAACGTGTTTCTGGATATCGACCGAGAGACGATAATGCAATTGTGTCAACCTAAAACTTCAGTGGCACAGTTTGAAAAATGGGATATGTTTATTTTGGTTGAAGTTCCTGCAGTTCAATAATATCCCTTGAGTTATATACATATAAATGCGATCGAGACAAATGCATTGCTTATCTAGACCGCATGAACATAAAAGCATACATATCTCTCTCTCTCTCCCACTCTCTCTCTTTCTCTCACTCTCTCTCTCACTCTCTCTCTCTCTCTCTCTCTCTCTCTCTCTCTCTCTCTCTCTCTCTCTCTCTCTCTCTCTTCATATAATAACTGTTGGTGTACGGAATAACCGCAAAATATTTTACACGGAATGTGAATAAATTATTGTGGATTGAATGAGAAATTAATTATCTTGTTTCATTGTGATTTATAGCCAGCAGAACATTATTATTATGACTCTCAGGGACAATGGAGGTTGACTCAACCGTGGAATAATAGTCTATCATGTGCTCCAAAACACGGATATGAAATGTATAGGTGGTAAAATATGGCCAGAAAAATGGCATACTATATAGTGATGCAATATATATTTTAAACGTGTGATATATAGAGAATCTCACCCGAGTGTATTTTGATATAGTTGTTATCCTACAAGTTGATAAAGTAACGTAAACACCAGGATTTGCCGAGTATTTACGTTACTTTTATCAACGAGTAGGATAATAACTATATCAAAACACACGAGGGTAAGATTCTATTTATTACCCAATGTCATTCTTAAATCATTTAAGGAAAATAGCACTTTGAAGAGGTTTTACTAGAGGTCAATGAATAAGTTGATACGCAATAGCACTGTGACGTCATAGCATTGTTATGATGGTGACGACATCACAATCATAAACTGTTTGTCAGAGGTTGACCTATAACGTGACCTGATTGAATTGGCCAATCAGAAACATTTGATTATATATCTCCCGGAGAAATCAATTTTATCTACAGCATATACCTCCTCTCAGAGCCACTATCGGGTGATAACCGACAGTTTCTCGAGAAACGTCAAGGATTGTTAAGAATACAATTCTTTATATATGTCTAGTCGGAGAGATAATTGAAGCTTTTCTCGTACAATAAGAATAAGAAGACATTCATAACAATAAGATTCATATCTATAGATTAAAAGCATGCTTTCACATATGTTGACCTATACAATGGGCACAACACATTTTTTTTTATCTGAGAAAAACTTTATCTTGCCTTTGGAACATCTAACTGCTAGATTAAGATCGAATTCCTCTCAATGCGACGAAAGTGATTTTGGCGATATAAAGTTGATGATGTGTATCACGAACGAATGTAGTTTGCATTTATTACTAAAATATAGTGCTCATTGATATCTGTGAGTGTTGCCCTTTAAGAATGACAATTAATATAGGCTGTACGTTTGATCGTTAATAAATATTAACTGTCATTAAAGATTTGATGATGTGATATATGAAGCTAAGAATTTTATATAAATAATTGAGAATGATCAATTAAAATTACATTAATATTTTTAAAATAAATTTAGCTATATACTAAATAGTTCTTGTATTCAGGAAATAATGCGGTGTGCGATTATTCCGTTCGCTGAGGCTGCTCTGTTAATATTAATATGCAAAAAGACTTGGTTTTTTTTGTGTCGTTCTTTTATTAATTATGAAAAATAAAAGAAATAAAAATGTATCACGTTCACAAGATTACTAGTACTATCATTCGACACAGAAACCGTTCCTTGAAAGCAATTCCACATCTCAACGTTAGGGATAGGAAGTCGCTGGAACTTCCCCGTGTGACATAACATGATACACGTAAGAGCTACTCTAAGCATACGGTGCGACCCCTACTACCACTCTATCCCTCTCCTCTCTCCCCTCCCCTCGCGTCCCAGCGGGGTACCCACAGATTGGAAGCACCGTCCCCCCAAGAAGACGGCCCCCTGGTATGTCCCCACATCTGCGTTTTAATTCAATTTTCCGGACGGTGACTATTGAGAGTGGTGCGCGGGCACCATTGGCATGTTATGATGTGGAGACAAATGCCAAATACGCGCTGTTGATTTCTCTGTTTGATGGGGACTGACATTTCGACATCCCCCGACTACATGCCAAACGCATGGCTTAGGTATATATATATATGCATAAAGTGCTCGGCATAATCGAAGAAATGACAGTGCACTATGATCGTTGATTACTTTAGCCCAAGGTATACTGCAGACATGAAATGGTATTTTATCTTCTACATGAATTGATTGATATTTCACAGGAAGAATTGCCATTATACAGTGTTGAAATACATAACTCGTATTTTATCTAAATAACAATAGCTCCATAAGAAATTGCATATCGTAAAAAAAATATTTCTTCTCAGAAATACTATGATTCAATTATTTGATACCTTAGATATGAACATGTTTCAAAACAAATTACTGAGGTATTGTTATACGTTTCCCCTCCAAAATATGAGTAATTATCCGATGATTTAAATATCTAGGGAGCTTATTCTCTAAACGTTCTTACCCTCGTACAACAATGTTAAAGGTTCATGATGTAGTAAGCCTACGAACGTTCGTCGGCTAAGAAGATCGTACAAACGTTTCCAGAATGGGCACCATGTTTCTAAGCATTATAGAATTGAGATATTGGTATACGTTTTTCTTCCAAAATATGAGTAATTATTCGATTCGATGACTTATATAACTGGTATTACTGGCTAGTGTGACTCATGAATGACTTGTATGACTAATGTAGCGGTTGTATCATGCTCAATGCTAGTATATATGCTGCAAAACCAAGTATTCGTGTATCACTTTTCCGAGCCCGATGAACTACGCAGCTAAATTACTATGTTATACCATTCACAGCTTGAATGTCGACACTGCAAAAGATTAGCCACTTGCAGAACATTTACTGACATGGTGCCAGAAAAGCAAATAAACAGATGACATGACCCTGTCATTGACCTTGAGGGAGAGAAAGATAATGTACGTATGTGTGTGTGTGTGTGTGCGTGTGAGAGAGAGAGAGAGAGGAGAGAGAGAGAGAGAGAGAGAGAGAGAGAGAGAAGGGGGGAGAAGGAGGGAGGGAGGGATATCTCCCGTGGAAGCCAGTATTGGGTGATAAATTCACTATATTGTCACCTTTGTATTGGTATTCTGTCACCTTTGTATTGCAGTACAAGAAATTGTTGAGTATAACATATTTCTATCATGTGTTATGTCTCTAACACTAATTTCGCACTACCGGTATTTATAATACATGTACACTGCACCATGTGGTAAACTGTCACCCTTGTACATTGCAGGACGAGAAAGGTAACATGTTCTACCCAGGAGAGTACCGTCATGAACAAACCTTCTCCTATCTGATTGTGGACCCTCTGAAGAGACATGTCACAGTTTTCTATCACAAGTTCGGCGCCAGTGCCTATTGAAGCAACTCACCAGACAGCTACCGTCTGATTACGCAACCACAGAGGGTTCATGATCTCCTAAACAACTCTGCCAATGGACATGCAGTCTTTTCGTGAAGATAATGCCCAGCATATTTGCAGCTGAAGTAACTTTGAGAAGACGTGCTCTCTTATTAGTTATTGCCAATAGTCATGCAATTGTTGTTGTGAACTGAAGTTATAATGCTCAGCGCATTTGCAACTGGAAGAACTTGATGAAGATGTCTTCCAGATAGAAGTGTCCCCATTGGCATTGCCTGAGGAGTGGAATCAGTGACAATATTGACCATGCATTGACCCCGGACATCAAGATGTGTCCTGTTAGTACTAACCATACAACACTGAAAGTTCCTGGTTATGTTTCACTTAACATTGCATCATTGCCAACCCCACCAATCTTCCTTCCCCTGTTGATCACCCCTTGGGAAATCAAGGACCACCTTCTGTTTGTCCAAACATTCCTTGATTGTCCGTCTGTATGTAATGCTAGTAGTTTGCAGGCATTGCTTTCTTAAGTTAAGGTTCAAGAACAATTTATTATTGGAGGGACAGATCTCATCTCGGTTATTGGTGTTCGTCACTGTTGACTATGCATTTACAGTTGAGAAAAGTTGTTTCTAGTAACCTTGTCAGATTAGAAAGGGCATGAGCAAGTCTATACTCTGTCTATGTGTTACTGTTGAGTTTATTGGATGGTGCCTCTATAGTAACAACAGACAGGCAGATGGTATCTGTGTAGTAACAACAGACAGTCAGATGGCATCTGGCAGCCCCAGGTATCAGATCCTGTTATATCAGGTTATCGCTATGTGTGCAGTTTTCCAATCTGATAATGAAAGGATCATATTTATCGCATGGAGATTTCTTTCATAGCTTTGCCAACAGAGCTGTATTATTGGGATTTTGGTGGGTAACAATTGCCAAAGGATAGCTTACTTTAGTTGTTTAATATAGGCACCTTTATATGTTACATCTCCATGGAAAGTAGAATGCTTTCATGCTTTTGTACATTAACCCTCTTAACGAAAATATATTTAATATGTTAAGATTTATACAAAATCCATCTGCTTTCAGAAAGGCAACAAAATTGTCCAAAATTGTATGCAAAATTTCAGCCAGTATATTGATGAAATATTGGTCAAATATGTGATAGTGTTAAACTTATACATGTATATATAAATGTTCTGTTTGTGACTATGCATTGTGTTTCTGTGATTATTCTATTTGTTTCTGAAAAGTTGAAATATATTTTCTAGTAAATTTTGAAATACCATTCAGATTTGTTTTGTCTGTTGGTATAAGAGGTTGCAATATGATGACACTATGATGGCTGATGCGCAACCATCCCCTGAAGATGTAGACTGGAAGGAACAGCAGTCAACAATTATTCTATTCTGGTCACCAGCTGCTCATTATTACATTAATCTCTGATCACTTGACACCAAGATTAGTTACATAACAATATTTATTCAACACGGTATTCAATACAAACAACAGGATGACAATTTTACAATTGGCACAATGGCATCAACTCTCCAAATATCTACAAATGTATCCATTGAATTGTACAAATGCATGATCTACAGTTACAGCTAATTTAAAGGCATACAATCACAGATATTTATGGCCGTTTTTGACTAGTTCTTAGCTACAACTACAAATTACATTCATTTGACATACATATAATCATGTTTGTACTTCCAAAAACCTTTCTACCGCTGTATGGTAGGCAAAATTCAATTTCAACA
>JAUTBQ010195151.1:0-10090 GCA_032361185.1 Lepetodrilus ovalis | reverse complement strand
GGGTCCATGACATACCCCCAGCCTTATAGTACCAGCCTTATATAATAGTGCAGGTAAATAACAAAAAATAAAAATGAGGTCCACATGTGACCCAGCCTTATATCGGAATCCGCTCTGTATCGAACAGCCTTATATCGAGGGGGAACTGTACGTGGAATTATGGTCTGCATCTGTGATACAACTCCATTCTTGCTAATTCTGTCTGCAATTTTTAGCAGCGACTTATTTGATTTCCATATCATCGCACAAATTATTTCACTTATTTCTTTTTTCATCCCTCGGCAAAAAGGTTTTCTGATCTACTGAGAGCTGCAGATTGGGCAAGGCTTAATAGAGGGCAAAAATTGTGTCTCCTTTTCTGAATTGACTTTGTCATTGGCAAGATGGTAATAGATATATCGCAACTCAGAACACAGTCCGACAGAACAGTCTAACAGGATTTCCATCCCTAGTTGAAATGTCAAGTTCGTACTTAATACCAAAAAAAATGTCTGTTCCATTAGATGAAGGATCCACCTAATAACAAATGTCCAATTTACACGTCTACAAGTTGGACATATTTAGGACAAATTCTGTTGGATTCAATAAAATGAATGAAATTACCATCAAGGTATTGTATAAATATGGTGATTTATGTGAATCATCATCCAGCTTTTGAGAAAAGTAAAAAGCAAAGTAAATATGGCCAGTATATAAAAATATTCCGGATGTTTTTAAAAATAATATCAATCATCTCATTGTATTGCTACCTACAGTAACATGGATGTGAAAGTCATGAGAAATCTACTTAAGGAGAGATGAGGTCAAAGGTTAATGCAAACGCGACAGTCAGCTGGGTTGCTGCTTGAATAATAATGGATTGTCGAAGAACAATGGTTATAATTTATTGTCTCTAATAAATCACCAAGCAATTACTTATATTCCTGTATGATCTACTATGTTTATGTGTATTACCATGCCTACCTACGAGTGAGGCTTTAATAAAATAATTCCTGTCTCTGGCAGATTTAGAATATGGCTACATGACGCACTCTTCCTATGTCAATATATCTTTTTTAATCTATGATTTTTATATGTTAACCCATCACTCCCATTTCACAATTTCCTAGTTCTGCCTATGGGCGTAACAACAGTCAGGATTAATACATAAAGAAATAACATGGAAACTACTACGTTTTGTGTACAATTATTCTGTTCATTTTGTATACATGCATAAACCATTGCTTGCAATCAACCCAAAATACGAAATATTTTTATCATGGTGAAACAAAAAGCAAATCATAGTGAAAAAAATAGACAATGTGGTCATTGTAGCATATCAACAATACACTCAATGCTTGATGCAACATGCAAACATACTCCTGAATAAAAAGAAAAACAAATCCTGAAAAACATCGTTTTAAAAAAAATAGCCTAATTATTGACATTTATGAAAACATTCTGGCACGATCATCATCCCACATTGGTCACAGGTCATGCATCCATGAGGACCTAAATGAGACATCGCTCGCAGGGGATGTACTGGGGATGTACAGGGGATGTTCAGGAAATGGCAGGGAGGAAAAAAGGATTCAAAGAAAGCGTCGAAAGGCTATGGAAAGGATTTGGACATTTGTGAACATTTGTATGCTGGTAGCTACTACAACGGGAAGTGTGGTCTTTGTGGGAGAAGCCCAACATTTCACTGCGCTAATGGTGCATGGTGCCAATGAATGAATATATTGAGGGCTGTATCTGCCAAAACCCAGCAGCACCACGACAGGGGGATGGATGTTTTGTAAATGGAGGTGACTGTCTGACATGACATGTCTGCTCCAAACAGAGATCAAGAAGCAGTGGACGAGAGAGTAATGGGACATCCAGCCAGATATAGACGTCATTAGCCGGAGCTGGGGATGTATGGCATCACTACGTAACTGATGTATAGGACTATCTCTCTATTCAGTATTCTGTCCCATTGGCCGACTTGGAATTCGATATGTAAATTTACTCCAGTTCTAGTGTCCATATCACTGCATTTTGATCTGTCAAATTGCATGTGTCTGTCTTCCTACTTGTCCATCTGCTTAAATATTTGTCTGCCTGCCTAACTACCGTTCTCCTACCTACCTACCTACATGTATACTACCTACCTACCTGTCTGTCTACCTGCTTACCTGTCTATCTTCCTACCTGCTCCTTATCGGTTTGTCTGCCTACCTACATGCTTACCTGTCTGTATGTCTACCTGTCTGTCTGCCTATATTCCTGTCTGTCTGTCAACCTGCTTACCTGTCTATCTACTTGCTTAACCATCTGTCTACTTGCTTACTAATCTGTCTACCTATGTGCTTACCAATCTACCTACTTGCTTACCAATATGTCTACCTACTTGCTTACCAATCTGTCTACCTACTTGCTTACCAATCTACCTACTTGCTTACCAATATGTCTACCTACTTGCTTACCCATATATCTACTTGCTTACACATCTGTCTACCTATTGCTTACCCATCTACCTACTTGCTTACCCATATGTCTACCTACTTTCTTACCTATCTGTCTACTTACTTACCAATCTGTCTACCTACTTGCTTACCAATCTACCTACTTGCTTACCAATCTGTCTACCTATTTCCTTACCCATATGTCTACTTGCTTACCCATCTGTCTACCTACTTGCTTACCCATCTATCTACCTACTTGCTTACCAATCTGTCTACCTACTTGCTTAACTGTCTGTATGACTACATTCCTGTCTACCAAGCTACCTGTCTGCCTAACTGTCTGTTTACCTACCTGTGTGTCTGTCTTCACATCTGTCTATCTGCCTACCTAACTCTGTCTATTTCCTTACTTGCTTGACTGTCTTTCTACCTACATTCTATTTCTTCCTTCATGCCTATATATCTATTTGCTTGTCTGTATTTCTGTAACTCTATCTTCCTATTTAAACCCCCAACATCTTTCCCTTTCTCTCCCATCTTTCGACATCTTTACTCCCATGTGACCTAGACGCCAAACTTCTGAAAGCTGACAAATGTCACTTTTGAAAGGGTAATTGGAACATATTCTCTAAAACAATCAAGCCTGTATCCCCAGTAGGATCTAGGGTCGATCACTTTTGGATATTGAACTTTTTATTTCTTCCACTTTAGGCGAAGATGCTACAACAGGGAGATGGTGCACAGACAACTCAAGACAGCGTAAATCTAATACTTACCTCGCAATTGTCAGTCTGTCACTCCCTGATGTCTACAGCCTGTCATGTAATGTAACAGTGTTGAGATGAGGGCTCAACTCTAGGCATACCCTCTCTCTCTCTCTTACATGTGTGTTCCTCCAATATTCTGTACCAAAATGTACATTAACATATTTTTTATCTAAAGCTAGAATTAATAGTAAAATTAGATTTACCAATACAACTTGAAGTAATAGTAAAACTACAATTCATAGAACAAATAGAATTTAAATAGTAAAATTATAATTTACAATAAAACTAGAATTTACAGTAAAATTAGAATTATTAGTTATACATAATTATACAGCTAATAATGATATCATGATGAAAACCTTGACATTCATTTATTAACATGTGCAACGATTTTGTAAAGAAGACGAAAAAAGTTTTTTTTACAATGAATAATACCTCATTATTAAACTTGGGATTTATGTAAGAACTTAATTCAAGGAAATTGGCAAAAAAAAGGTGCAAATCATAAACGATCATAAAAATATATGCGATTTGATTGTACTTGTCAAAAACCATCAAATTCACTTACAATGGAGCGATTAAATGACAAATTGTCACCGATTACAAAAATTTCTATGCCTATCACGAAGACACAGAGAAATATTTTTTTCGCATTTTTATCTTTAAGATCCCACTTAGTCATTCGATCTCGTGAAATAGTCAAGATTTGTGTTCCGATACACAATAATTCGCCTCAATACACTGATAATCGTTTTCAGGCTTTGTAAAAAGTATGACGGAAATGACAGGGGAGATAATTACATCTGAAATGGTGATGAGAACGCTTGAGAAAACATTTAAACTCTCCACCATTGGAGGAAAGAAATGAACAGTTTAGCAAAACTGAACACAGTTATGTCCCTTCAAATGTGTAGGCTCATGCTTGATGGAAATTAGGTTTTAAAAAAATTATCAACATTTAGGATCTGAATTTTTATATTTGAAAGAAATGACAATGAAGCTATCTGTCATTAATGAATAATTTAGAAAGTTAGAATGCACATGCATGCAACATTTTGGGAAGGATATCAGTATTTGTTCCTAACATAAAGCTCCATATCCCCATGTTGATAAGAATTAGTCTTGGTTGCTATTTGCACCACAAATGGATAAGCAACTGTACAAATATCCCTGTAGTATACAAAATACGTGTAGATGTGTACTTGGGTATACATAAAGTGATAGAACATTCAAACATAGTAGAATCATTAAACTTTTATACATACAAGTATATCTAATATTCAATAAAGTAAAACAAAGAAATATAAAAACTGATAAAAAAAATATCACATAATAACTATTTCAAAACATATTATTGTCATTATATCTAAAATAAAAGCCACAATAGTAATAAATAAAAAATAAATTATAGAAGGTTATCTGTATTGGTAATTCATATACCATAGTGAGTGAGTGAATATGGAATTTAACGTCGCTGCGGGAATCTTTCACTCATCTGTGACGAAAAAACAATTACTCATTCATATAGTAATAATAATAATAATAATAATAATTTAAATTGTCTATTTAGAAAGCACAATACACCATCTGCGAAGTGGTTGCTCAAAGCAATAATAGGTGTGATTTTACCAAGTCTCTAGTAAAAAAGATACATGCTTTATTCTATTATTATGCAATTATGCCCTTCATGGTATATCATATCTCAAAACCCCTTCACAGTTTAGAGAACGCTTCAACTGATTTCATTTCGTACTGCCTGCATTGAACAAAGATTCAAAGAAAGAAAGCAAGATGGTGGAAAATCGTGATTGCCTAAAAAAAAGGGGGGCAGAAAAAAAAGATCCAATGTAATTAGACCCATGACATCATCTAAAGCTGGACAAGTCATGCGTCTTTGACAGATTGCAATCAGAATGTTTACACACAGAATCCACGAGATATTAGGAGAGAATTGCTTGCTCTTAAGCCGTTTAGAAACAGTTTGGTTGCCATTATGAAGACATTGGCCATGTTTGGCCCAATGTTCAGAGTTACTCAAGTATTAATAACAAACTTCATGACACAATCAATATTCAAACTTTCCCAATTTACACACACAAAATGACTCCACATTCTTTTGGATAGAAATACAGGAATTGGTTATCTGGATTTGGTAGATGGGTACGGTAATTATGGAATAAAGTTGTGTCACTGCCAGAATTTGTGTTAATGTGTTAATAATGTGTTAATTAACTCCCTCAGCAATTCATCATGCTCTCAGTCGTTCCGTCGTTCCTTCATTAGTCCAGTGAATAGCCGAAAGTGAGAGTCGATTTACAACATGAATTAATCACAATACCGAAATGGCAGTTTACTTACTAGCAACAGTCTAGACTGGTTCCAGTTTCAAAGTGGAGATTGATGGGGGCTGGTCTCGGTGAGGAAATATCAAGCGATCTGTAAAGACAAGGAATGGAGGGTTTAATGATGCCGTCAGTGAGGAAGACACCGACAGACAGTGGGTACACAGCCGTAGCATACGACTCGGATTCGGACAAGCTCATATGCATGATAAGCACAACCAATTAAAGACAGCTACATACCTTTCAATCACATCTCTTCTCGTGACGTAACTAATAATTAGGTTTGCGTTCGATGATCAATTTTATTAAAAGTTTGAGTTATAAGAGGACAAAGTACTCTCGTCAGATCTGAGAGTTTCAATCCCAACTACTCGTAGTCTGTGACTTTTCCGACTGTTAAACTAAAGTTGTGAGTTCAAGCCTGCCCTAAATATCTTGTCACTAGTGAAGTAAGTTTAGGGGTGTAATGTGTCTGTATAGATATTGTATGGTTATTACCAGTGATTGATCTGTGCAATTTTCACCTTCACCATTCACTAGGAAATATAATCTATAGATCTATATTTTGTAATTGGGGTTTAGAGCTGCATTCAAGATTCTTTCACTTATATCACAGCTTATCAGTGTAACCCTCTCCCTGCTGGATTAGGCACAGACACTGCTCTTATGACATCTCTGGTTGCCTCCAGCATGGAGAGGGTTAAAGATTCTCACACACCACATACAGACGCATCAAGGATGATAACTGCATTGCCACTTTAAAAACTAGACAAAACGTTGCTTTTTTATGCAGATCACATTTCTCGACTATGAGATTGTTTATTATTAAGGAATCATGTTATTGACAGATAACTGTTTATTACTAGGTGATCATGTTTATTAACAAATATACCAAACTTTTTAACAACCATGAAAATCCAATTTAGAAAACTATTTCTTTTTGTAGAAGATCATGTTTATTCACTTGGAGACCATCTTTGATAAAGTAGATCACTGTTTTTCACTAGGTTATGTTTCTTGACAATTATATCATATTTCTAGATCATGATGAAAACAAATAAATAAAATACAAATGTCAACTAGGAAATAGTTAAAATTGCTTAACTAGAAGATCTTGTTTTGACACTAACAGATCCCAATCTATTTTATAGATACTGGGGTGTGTGTTTTCGGTTTTCTTTTCCATAATATGACAGTAAAAGAAAGCAAGTGTGTCTCTCTTAGAATCGTACTTCCAATCAGTGAGAACCTCCGATTCTAATCAGCCTCATCTAATCCTAATGCAAACCAAGGATTGCTTAACCCATAAACTAATCATTCCACTGGAAACAGAACTGAAGAGACGAGAACGGAACAGAATGAGAACCTTGATGGTTTATTTGAACTCTCTTACCTAATGGGAGCATTATTATTTGACAAAAAAATCACCTAAAACAATTGGGATAAATGGAAGCCAAAGCAATAAAGAAATTAGCAAATGACTCTTGGCACTTGAAGACTTTGGTGCAGGATTACCCCGACACTGTTCCAAGGTTTCTTGAAGAAGTGAAATTGATTCCAAATGTAAACATTGATGAAATGAATGAAAATGTTCTGTGTAAAACCAACATTGTTCCTTTGATGTTGAAATGATCTGACATTGTGTTGATGAAGAAAAATCCCAAGATGTAATATTACTGGCATCGCGTATTGTTCGACATTACTGTCGTGGAATATTGATGACACAGACTAATATCGGTGATATTGAATTGTTGAATTATGAGCATTCTAATGAGGAAAATGAACACGCAACTTCACTGACTCATAACCACCTCAGCTGGATGCAATGATATGACTTTGTATCCTGAAAAAGTCTGTTCTCTGCACCTGCTTTGGCTGCAGCTTTTCCTCGTCAAAGATGCTGGCAATTTCTTTTGATTTTTTTAGTTTATTTTTATGATTTCTTTGGAATTCAGGTCAATTTTTCCAAAGAAAACATAAAAATAAACACTAATCAAACAGATTGCTGCCACCAGCTATGACAAGGACTATGGACAGAAGCCTACCATGAACAATACATTTGTCCCAACTGTTCAGAGGGTTAACCCTCTCCCTGCTGCAGGCAACTGTAGATGCCCTAAAGAGCAGTGTATGTGCCTAATCCAGCAGGGAGAGGCTTAAAACAGTCTGCTTGCCTGGGCCATTTCTCCCAATGCTAAAGGCAAGTAGATTGTTATTTGTATCACTATTCGGGCAAGTACATATTAAAGTTAGTTTCTATCCCTGTAAAAATAAGTGAATAAATGTATATTTTTATGATACTTTTTCTTTTTAATTTTAAGTTAACAGCAATACAATTCAGACATTAGTTACTGAGTTGAGAAACTCGGAATCATAGATGCTCTTCTTTTTTAAATACAGCAGGTTGGAGCAAACAGTGTGTTTGTAAATGAACTGCAAGATGCACACAGACATTTCACCATGCTCCAGTGCAGTTAATACAACAAAATCACACCCCAGCATTAGTAGTCTTAAAGCCTTTAAATTCTATTCAGGATACGGTTGTTGAACAGCGTGATAATTGCTGTGAAGAAAACCTGCCTGCGAACATTTGAATCAATATTAAATATTAATTTGTCAAGGTGCAAACGAGGTCGGCAGGTCTCCAATTGAATGATTCCTACGAAAGCCGATCCGTCAAGCTCCGAGTGGCTGCATTCATCACGGCATTACGACATTATCTAATTACAGCAGTGACAACCGACCGACCAAGTACTAGGCCACAGTGATTCTGTCTGAAATGTCCCGTCCAAAAGTGCTAACAAATAGTCCACTTCCCAGCAATAAATGTTCCAAGTCCGAACCATTGCACTCCCACTCTCGCACCACTCTCTGCCAGTAGCGCCAACGGTGCAGCAACGATGCCAACACTTCCAACAGCTGACAACGGTTATCCATTTAGTCCGAGCCCTCACAGAAAGTACATTTACTGCAAATTGAATAAAAGTCCAATGTGGCTCCAGTTAGTGTCTAATCTTCTCCGGACAGGGGTCAAATGGTTTTCGCGTGTTTGCACAGCGATGAGTAAGACAATGATAGCTTGGAAAGAAATCGCTGGCACTGACCACCAGAGTGGACAAGCCATGTCATGGAACTGTTGGCATTTTTCATTCATCCAGAAAGCTGTTTGTTGCCTTATCGTTTCAAAGATGACATGCCGGGTGAAATATTGGATGTTTGTTGCCACTTTTTCCAGATAACTTACACTAGGATATTGAATCTGATAACCTTTGCTTTCAGATCTATCATCTGACCTTTCTCTGTTCGGTTTATTCAATCCTTTAAACTAACCAGGATGTCAATAGAAATTGCTGGACGCTTGTATCAAGATTAGCTGTTTATTTAGCATTGATTGAAAATATTTTCATTATTTTTATATAGAGATAATTAATTGTATATTAATAAATCACATTTTGATATACATTTTTTTATTAATGCTGTGCACTTTCAATATTGAAGCTACTACATGCATTACCTTGCTTTAAGAATGTAAGACTCTAATGTGAAACATAACCAACTTCACCAACCATATATTTCACATTCTAATGAAAACTATTAATAATGGAAGAATAAAGTAACATTTCTGTCCAATTAATTTTTTTAAATGAACACAAACAGGTCACGGGGACTAAATTCGAGCATTAGGTGCTCTACACAAATGATTCAAACTGGTGTCGCCAAACATAAAGATTTCGAGAAGTATTTAAAATCTCTTCTATCTTTTTCTTTATGAGAAGGGAATTGGTTTCACGTGGATTTTTCTGTCTCCATGGAATGATCACAGCGTCATCAGATCACATGCTCGGTTGCATCATCGGGTACGCAGTCTGGCAGCCTGGAATTACTCTATCAGCGCCTGAAATTCCTGACACTTTGGCATAATGGTAAAGCATTAAGCTCACAGCACAGCTTGCAAAGAGTTAATAGCAGATATGCAGCCTCAAATTGAGCGCATTCCCAATTCATCACGCCTTGTTGCATATCTGCCACCTCGATATTTGAAGAATATTTTTCGTGTGCACTGTCGGAAACCGGGTCTTAAACCTGTGTCAAATAGTTTGGAATATATATCAGATATACTGGAAGGAATTCAATCATTAGCGAGAAGTCATGACACAAGGACTTCATGTTTGTCAATTTGAAATTTCTTTTCCAAAAAAATATAAATTGCTTCTTTTATTCATGGTTCTAGATCCTTCTATAAATACACCATTCAATATTGAGATTCAAATTTTGACCAATCAACATCTTTGACATTCCATATACCCATCAATACTAAAGTTCACGTAACCAATTGATCAGTGAATCATGTAGGTGTAGATGTTTAGGTTTGCCATTAACCTTCTTAAGGTGGCACTACTACCCAGAGTCATAGGCAATTTTGTTTTGGATTGTTCAACAACTAAATATCAATGTATGTTGATGAAAATTGGCCATAATATTGATAAATGAATATACTCTCAGGAAATGTAACTAAATGTGTAGTGAGATGAATATTTTTAATGAAAAAAATGTT
>JAUTBQ010195140.1:0-10091 GCA_032361185.1 Lepetodrilus ovalis | reverse complement strand
TTTTGCCTATCGTTAAAAAAGTGTTATCTTAACTAGCTGTTATATAAAACTCTAGCACCTACTTTTTGATGTATCTCGTTTGCTACTTGATGAGAGATGTTTAATCCCTTTGCCAATGTATCTAGATAGTGTGCTTCTTCGTTTGAGTCTAGGTTTATAGCTAGTAGTGACATGAGATAAACTTCTTGTTCCATACCTTTTGGTGTAGCGTTTATCATACCTTGTACATCTAGTGGAGCAGCCATCTCAGCTTTGACTACCGCTATCTCTTCGGGCGTTACATCACCGATATGTTTGGTGATTTTTGCTTGTTCATCAGCGTCAAGTTTTCCATCAGCTTTAGCTGCTTGAATCATCGCTTTTAGTAAGATGGTAGCTTTCTCTTCTTCACTTGGTGTAGCTTGTACAGCAGTTCCACCAAAAGCAGAACCTAGTAAATCTCCAAGATTTCCACTCTCTTTAGAACCTCCGTTTAGTGAACCCATCAAGTCAGCTAATCCACCACCTGATTTTGAGTTACTTTCACCTGTTTTACCACCCATAAGTCCACCTAGCATATCGCTAAGTCCACCACCACTGCCACCACCCATAGCTTTACCTACTGTTTTTGCTACCATGATACCCATCGCTACTTTACCTAAAGTTCCCATTAAACCCATGATTTATCTCCTATTTAATAAATTTTGAAGATATTATATCGTTAATTTGCTAACTTTAAATAATCTCGTAGTTTTATATCTTTTAACCCATCTTTTGAAGCACTAAGCATCGGATGAAAATGTCTTTTTAGAGCTTGAAGGGTTTGTTTATGAATCCAACTTGCACTTTTGTTGATGTTGGCTTTTGAGACAAAAATAGAAGTAAACAAACTTCCATCAGGTGAACTTAGAGATTGTTCGTTATCTCTACATGCTGCAAAAAATAGAGATTCTCCTGTGTTTGGATTTTTAGCTGTTAGGAAGTTTGTTGGTAAGTATTTGTCACTTACAAATGCTGGAGCAGGGATGTATTTTGCTTTTGTTTTGGTGTTATTTAAAGCTCTTAAAGATGTGCCACTGTTGCATGAGTCAAAGATAACAAGCTTTCTTGCAGAGATTTTATCTAAATAATGGTCTATCTTATCATCAAGAACAAAAAGGTTTTTAACGCCATCACTAAGGACTATAAGTTCATCTCTTCCATCATCGCTTTCATCTCCACTATAATCTTTAGCATAGCTACCATGACCTGTATAGTAGAGTATAAAAACATCATCTTTGGAAAGTGAGGCATAAGAGGTTAGTCTTTTTTCAAACTCTAATGGTTTTTGAAGTACCTCTACTTCAAATCCCCAACTTGTAAAAAGTTCTCTCATCTTTTTGACATCTAACTTGATTCCTGATAAATCTCTACTATCTTTGATATAGTTATCTACACCAACGATAAGAGCTTTTTTAGTGACATTGGTATCTTGGTTTAGTATCTGTATAGGTAGGGTTGTTTTATGCTTTTTTTTGTTAAAAAAGCAACCAGTTAAAAGTATAGATAGCGTAAAAATTGTTAAAATCTTAAACATTGTTGTAAATCCTTATGGTTATAGTATTAAAAGTTTTTTGTAGTTTGTAAAGATAGCATTATCTCTATCAAAATACGCTAACATCGCCTCAGCGTATCTATCATGAGGGTTTTGTACTTTTGTAAGTGCAAATCTTTTCTTAAAAGATAAATCGTAACTATTTATGACTGTGGTAAAAGGAACAGGAAAGTCTGTACCAAAAAGAAGTTTGTCATGTATCTGTGTTTGTTGGCTTAAATGTTTTAAAACTTTAGCTCTAACGGGCGTTAACAAAGCAGATATATCAGCATAAAGATTTGGGTGCTTTTCTAACATCTTTAAAAGCGTATGATATTCACTGTTAAAGTGTTTAGGATTTTGTGAAAAAGCTTTGAGTATGCCAAGAGGGGTATAACTTAGTGCCATGTGAGCGGCTATAGTGTTTACGCCTATCTCTAAAGGTTGGTCTAACATCTCTATGGATTCACAAGCTTTAAAAGAGTGAACAGAACTCTCACTTCCGATATGCACGATAAGTGGGAGATTTTTCTCTTTTAGCTTCTCAAAGTAAGGGATAAAGCGTTTTTCTCTTGTATCAACACCCCAATAGTTTTGCAAAAACTTCGCCCCTTTAAATCCAAGATCTGTATACTTGTCTATCAAATCAAGGGCATCTGGACGAAGAGGATTTATCGAGAAAAAGGGGATGATAACATCTCTGTTTTCTTCATAAAGTTTTAACATTGACTCATTTGTAGCACAAACAGTTATATCTTTATGTAGGATTTTTCCTTTTTCATCCACCCTAGCATCAACACCAAAAAGTACAGTTTTTTGAAGATGTTTGGAAGTTCGTATATTGTTTAATAAACCTTCCGTGTAGGCTTTGTATGGATTTTTGATAAGTTCATTTGCATCCATACCAAGCTTGGAAGCAAAAAACTTGATGGCAAGTTTGTCGTAAAAGCGTTCAAACTTAACATCAGAACTGAGAAGATGTGCATGTATATCTATCAAGATGAGGCACTTAACTCTGTGGCTAGTTTTTTAGCCAGTTTTAAATCGGTCTTACCACTACCAAGTTTTGGCATCGCATCGAGATAATAGTATTGGCTTGGAACCATGAGTGGGTTTAAAGAAGAACTTTTTATGAGGGATTTTAGTTCACTCTCTTGTATCTCTCCGTTATAAAGAAGGATAACTTTTTCCCCTTTTTTAGCATCAGGTGCGTTAGCTGCTACGATGTCTATCTCTTCTGGTATGATAGCTCGTATAGCCTCTTCTACAGCACCTAGTGAGACCATCTCACCTGCGATTTTAGCAAACCTAGAGTAACGATCTACTAGGGTTAAAAAGCCATCTTTGTCGATTTTTCCTTTATCGCCTGTAATGTACCAGCGAACACCATTTTTCTCGATGATAACCTCAGCTGTTTTAGCTTTATCTTTGAGATAACCTTTCATAACCTGAGGACCTCCAACGATAATCATACCTTCCTCACCCATCTCTAACGCTTTATAACTCTCAGGGTCTACTATCTTTACAGCAGAACCAGGAAAAGGCATACCTACCGTTCCTATCTTTTGACCAATTTGTAAGTTCCAATATTGGGTGTTTAAAACATCTGGTATGTTGGTGCTAATACCTGGCGTTGCTTCTGTAGCACCATAAGCTTCATGGATTTCTAAACCAAACTTATGTTTAAAACCATTTCGTACATCTTCGGATACTTTCTCAGCACCACCGATAACAAAACGGATACTTTGAAACATATGTGGTATTAGTTTTCTATTTTTCGTATAAATTCTAAAAAATGTCGAAGTTCCAAAGAGTAGGGTAGCTTGATACTTAGCTGTAAGTTTTCCTACCCCCTCTGCATCTGTTGGGTCTGGTTGGGCTATAAACGGTATACCTTCAACAAGTGGAGCAAACATGGTAACGGTTAAACCAAAGACATGAAAGATAGGAAGCGTTGCCATCATCACATCATCATCTTTGAAGTTTAAAAGATTTCCAAACTGTTTGATGTTTGCCATGAAGTTTTTATGGGTTAACTCTATTCCTTTTGGGACACCTTCACTACCACTACTAAAGAGTATGGTTGCATTTTGGTTGATGTCTATCTTTTTAATCCAGAGTTTTTGCAGTATAAAGTTTGGCATGATTTTTACCAATGCCCAGTTTTTTAAAACATCAGCTTTGCTAATATCTTTTTTTATATCTTCTACAAAAACAATTTTAGCATCTTTTAAACTCTCTTCTATATCCATACCTTTTGTTTTTAGTTTTGTTAAAAACTGTTTGGAAGTGTAGATGGTTTTTATCTCTGCTAAGGCTATGGCATGTTTTAGGGATGTTTCATTTGCTGTGTAGTTTAGGTTTACCACTGTTTTACCTAACATGAGTGTTGCCATGTTGATGAGTGAACCACCTACAGAGGAGGGCATGACGATTCCGATGTTTTGTTCATCTGCTGATCTTTTTTCTATCTGCGTGGCAAATGTTTTGGTGACAGCTGCAAACTTTCCTGCTCCAAGTTTTGTACCCGTTGCATCAGCGATACAAAGCTTTTCACCGCGTCTTTTTGACATCTTTAACCAACTGTTTGGTATCGGCTCTAAAGTATCTATGTAGGCATTCCATGATTCTATCTGTAGTTCAAAGATAACATTTTTAAGTTGGCTTGCTGTTGTTGTACTTGGAAGTGCTTTGCCAAAAGAGACACCTACATCTCTATCTCTATCTTTAACATTCTCTTTTTGCTTTTTATGTGCATAAGAGAACCGACTTCCCCAAAGTCCACGGATATAAAAAGGTATAATAGGTACATCACTATCTTTTAATGCTAACTCAAAACCTTTTTGAAAACTACCTAGATGACCATTTCTAGTGATAGAACCCTCTGGAAAAAGAGCGACGATTTTTCCCTCATCTAATTTTGCTCGAATACTTTTAAATGCACCCTTACTAGCCCTAGAAGATATAGGAATAAGCCCAAAAAATTTGAAGATAGGTTTTAAGTACCACTTTTCATAGATGCTTCTCTCTATCACAAAACTAACCCGTCTAGGACTTGCAATGGAAAGTACCATCCAATCTATCCAACTTACATGGTTTCCTAAAAGAAGAGCTGCTCCATCTTTTGGAAAGTTATCCACACCATGTATCTTTAAGTAGTATCTAAATCCAGCAGCAACTTTAAAAACAAGTCTGAGTAAAAACTGCGGAAGGGTTATCATCGCATAAATAGCACCTAAAATTACCACCCAAAATAGTGATTTAAAGATACTAGCGATAGGTACTTCATAAAGTGCTGTGAGCATCGTTAGTAGTAAAAAAGTGAGCATTAAAAAAGTTTGAAAAAAGTTGTTTGCTGCCATGATACGACCAAGTTCATGTTGGTGAGAGCGAAACTGTATGAGGGCATTTAAGATAACGATTAAAAAACCACCAAAGATACCAAAGAGAAAAAACTCAACACCAAGCATATATAAAGATGTGGTTTTAGCAATCATAGCAATCATGACAGCTGCCCCTACTGCTCCGATAGGAAGAAGTCCTGTTTCGATGTAGTTTTTAGATAGTTGCATGGAAAAGAGTGACCCTACAGCGATACCAACTCCAGCAAGAGCCATGATGCCTTGTGCGATGATGGTGTTGTTTACATTTGCAACTTCTTTGAGATAGACACCAAATACAGCTAAAAGAACTTGAGAAACAGCATAAAAGATAGCAAGACCTATAATGCTTTCAAAAATAACTCGGTTATTGGTAGCTAGTTTGAGGTTCTCTTTTAAGTAGCCAAGTTTGAGATATTTTTCTTTATCGATGGTTAGGTTTTTATCGCCCTCTACATAGGATGGAACTTTTTTGGTTAGATAAACTTGTAAAAGAGCAAAGCCTACTAGTATCAAAGTGATTGGCCAGATGTTTTCTAGTATTTGGGATGTACTAGTCTCACTCCCACTTACAAAACCTTCAAACAGATACGAGAAGACAAATGAACTTAAAAGTAGGGCTATGATAGTGACAGCTTGAACGATACCGTTTCCTTCTGTAAGCCTCTCTTTTCCAAAAAGCTCTTTGATAAGTCCGTATTTAGCAGGGGAAAATATAGCACTTTGAACAGCAAGTAAAAAAGTTAAAATCAATGAGATAGTAAACCAGCCAAAAAAGTAACTTATCATGATGGCTATGACTATAAAGAAAGCTAGTTTAGAAGATTGTTGTAAAATCCAGTTTTTTCGAAAACGATCACTTAAAAATCCAGCAGGGGTAAAGAACATGATAAAAGGAAGTAGTACAAGAGCATTGACAAGGGCTGTAAGGATTATCTGTGTGGAACCGTCATAGATTTTAAAGATAGTGTTTTGCAGAAGTATCTTGTCACCAAGGTCTACTATCGTGTTTAAAAATATGACTAATATATAGGGTATGATACCTTTTGTTTTTAGTAGTTCTTTGATAGTTACATCCTTTGGTCATTTTTTAACTAGGCAAAGCATAGTTAAAACTTACACACTACTGAAGCCTACCTCATGTTAGAGGTAGAACTTTTTTAGTAAAGTGAAAATTAAATAGATTGATTTTATCAAAATTTAACTGAGTTGTTAAAAGTACACTGATGAATGTTTATTCACTTTTTGTGGTAGTTGCTATATGTATACCTGCCCAACCATCACTGATGTATAATGCCTTGTTTGATTTTGTTAGTGTGACATTTTGTGCATAGCTTTTTGTTTTTAGTGTGGAGAGATGTCTAAAAGTATGTAAATCTTGTATCCAAATTCCTTCTTTATAATCACTAACATATAACATGCTTTCATCTTTATCTATGGTGACACCTACGGCTGTATCTTTGGTTTTTATAGGTAGTAGGAGTTTAGGGTGTTTCAGGTTTCTTATATCAGCTATCTGTACACCTGATTGGTTATCAGCTATGTAGAGTCTATCATGTGAATCAACAGCGAGTGCTACAGCATAATCAGGGGTATCAAGTGCTGAGATAAGTTTGGGATTTTCTATATCTCTTATATCTAAAAGCAGTATACCCAATGCTCCATTTGCGATATAAGCGAACTTATCATCTTTTGAGAGTAATACATCTTCAACATAGTTTGATGTTTTAAAACGGCTTATTTTTATTGGTGCATGAGGAGATGTTATATCGATAATCTGTAATCCACCACTAAAATCAGCGATAAAAGCATATCTTTTATCGGAAGATAGGGTGATTTTTTTTGCTTGGTCATAGGTATCAAGTTTAGAGACAAAAAGAGGTTTTTTGATATCTTTGATATTTAAAATCAAAAGTCCACTCTCTCCATCTGCTACATAAAGATAGTTTTCATCTTTTGAGAGTTTAAGGTCTTGTGCTGAACCATTTGTGGCATAAGTAGTTACAATCTTTTTTGTACTATTGTCTATGATAACCAATCCTGCACGGCTATCTGCTACAAAAAGATACTTCTCATCATGTGATAAGATACTATTTTTTGCATATACTGCTGTATCTATAGTAGATACTAATGTAGGATTAAAATCTTCAAAGATGTTTTGTGCTTTTATATCTTTAAATGATAACCTTGTTGGTTCACTTGCATGTACTAATACAACGGATAATATTAGCGTATAGAGAAATTTGTTCATAAATAGTGCCTTGTAAAATTGTTACAATATAAATCGGCAATAAATGAAATATGTTTAATTTATAGGGGGATAATTGTGATACATGTAGTTGATAACTACATGTATCGTGGCATTTTTATGAGTGAGCTTGCTCTATAACACCACCGATATCAATCGTTTTTAAGATATTTAAACTTTTAAGTTTTTCATAATCACTATAATCAGAAGGATCTAAATCTTTGATTTTCTCTAAATCAACTCTAAGAAATATACCATCGTGTGAAGCTGCTGTATAAAAGTACTTGCCATCTTCACTCACAAGTGCAAAGTGTGGTTGCATAAGATGTTTCTTTTTTGGATCTGTATCAAATGCATGTTTCCCTATCTTTATCTGTGCTAAAATCTTATAATCTTTGACATCTTTATCACTGATATCTATCAGCGTTAGATAGTTTGAGAAGTGATTTGTTATGATAGCCAACTTTTGAGATGCTGAAAACTCAACATGGGCAGCACCTAAGCCTTTATGTTTATCTCCTCCAATCGTATCAATCATATTAGCTATCTTCATATCACTTCTATCTAAAAAGTATACTTTTCCATCTGTTACAGGTGCAACATAGTATTTGTGGTCAGGTGTGATATTTCCATGGTGGGTTGCTGGGCTGATACCATCAATCACTTTGTTGCTAGCTGATAAAAAAGTTGAGTTAGGTGCTCTTGTTACGACTCCTGTTTCTGGGTTAAACTTTACTTCCGTAACATTTGGTGTTTTAGGTGCAACAAGACTTATTTCACTCTCTCCAAGTGCATAAAATGTCTTTAAATCTTCTGTATTTTGAGGGTCTAATACCCTTTCTATAGCATGAAGCTTTGTAGAAAATGTCATAGCAGAGTTTGCTTCTTCAATCTTAAAGTTACGGTTACCCTTATCTGTGATTTTATACATTCTGATGATATACTTTCCATTTGCTTGTGTTGTTCTATCTACGATACCAAAGTAAGTATCATTAAACCAGATACCATGTCCACTAAATGTTTGGTTTGCATTATATACGCTTTTATCTCCAGCAATACCAACGATTTTATCTGTTTGTACATCGATAAGTGCGATGATAGGTCTATGTTTTCCTGCAAGAAGTTGTAAATCATACTTTGCATTGTATGAGCCTATAGATCGTGGATTGGTGTTACTTAAACTTGCATCTGTCTCACCTATAATCACTTTTGAAGTTGTGTGATTTTTGAAGTTTACAACTTCATAGCTATTAGAGTCTTGGGTTCTAACATAGAAATTATCTGTATCTCCAGCTCTATCTATAGAGTGAGGATTGTCAGCATCATAGATAACAATCTCATCGATACTGCTATCAAATGCCATGTTCTTATAATCTATACGCACAACACTATTGTTCCCTCCTTCACTATTTCTAGGATTTGCAAAGTAGATATATCTCTTCTCTTTATCAAAGATAGTGTTTGTATCTAGTGGTAGTTTAGTAGTATCGTATGTTACGGCTACCGTTCTTGTTTGGCTTACATTAGCATCTTTGCTATCTTTTGTACTATATACAACTTTATAGATACCGATTTTTGATGTATCTACACTTGATGTTTGTGTGACTGTAAGTATCCCATCTTCTATATCAGTTGCTGTAGCACCTAAGTCTGTATAGGTAGTACCTAAATCTATAGTGATATTTTTATCACCTACTATCGAGATAGTTGGAGCTTGGTTTTTGACATCACTTTTAGATGGTGTACGATCAGTTGGCTCTGTCATGCTATCTGTATTGTTACCTCCACCACAGGCTGTTAGGAGTAGCATCGTAGATATAGATAAACTTGTTGAGATAAAAAACTTTTTTGTAAACATGAGACATATCCTTTTATTTAATCTTAATGAAATTTTATTTATATAGAGAATATAGTAAATAAAATTAATAAAAACTTAAGAAGTAATAGAAACCTAAGTTATATTTTTTAAATGTTACGATTAAGGACAATTATACTTAACCTACTGTGAAAAAATTGTGAGGTAGCTTTTGATATTTGTTATTTTTATAGTATGATAACTTAAAAAAAGGTTCTACACTACTATGAGTTTTAAAGAATTTACACTTACACAAGAAAATCTAAAAGAGCATGAATCAAAAGTTTTAGAGATTATAAGCAACAATGAAAAAGAGATAGAGGGTTTACTCAAACTTGATGATAAAACATATCAAAACTTCATAACACCTTACCAAGAACTATCAAGTGCGTTAGAGTTTTATTTTACGCCTATCTCTCATCTAAACTATGTAAACAATACGCCCCAGACAGAAGAGGTTTACAATGCTCTTCTTCCAGTTTTAACGGAGTATGGTACAAAGCTTAGTCAAAATGAAGATATATACAAGGCATTTAAACAGATACAAAAACAAGCTGGCTTAAATGATGAACAGAAAAAAGTTTTAAAAGATGCTATTCAAGCTTTTGAACTTAGTGGGGTAGGGCTTGATGATGATAAGAAAAAGAGATTATCTGAGATAAACCTTGATTTGAGTGAAGCTACCACAGCATTTGCTCAAAATCTTATGAAAGCTACGGATGCTTATGAGATGGAAGTTGTAAACTTTGAAGATGTAAAAGAGCTTCCAAAACCAGACTTAGAATCAGCCAGGATTGAAGAAGATGGAAAAACAGTTTATAAGTTTACACTTCAACAACCATCATTTGTAGCTTTTATGACATATAGTAAAAACAGAGCATTAAAAGAATCTCTTTATAAAGCATATACAACAAGAGCTCCTGAGAATGATACAGTACTAGAGACGATACTCTCTTTAAGAGATGAAGAGGCAAAGATTTTAGGATTTTCAAACTATAGTGAGCTTAGTTTAGCTTCTAAGATGGCTGATAAACCAGAAGATGTGATAAGCTTTTT
>JAUTBQ010195129.1:0-10091 GCA_032361185.1 Lepetodrilus ovalis | reverse complement strand
ATGAATCCTAAATTTCTACTAGTCCTTAGGATACCTCTAGCATTGGGCATTTTGGCTTTGGCTACAGGACTAGTGCTAGTATTAACCCCTGGTGGTAGCGCAGTGATAGAACGTTGGACTTTGCAGCCAAAGGACCCGAGTTCAAATCCTGTCCAAGGGGGCCCCCGGCATCAATGTTTGTATAAGTTACATTTCTGACACGATGTTGATAGGATGCACTGTCTGTAGATTAACAATACATATATCATCTTTGGTCTGTCAGTACCAGCAGGTGCTCGCAGGTTTACTGCAACATTCAGTGCTACAAATGTTGTGGGTTTCCTCCTGCCATAAACTGACATGTCGTGATGTTAGTGAAAGATTCTAGAAAGCGACTAAAACCATTGAAAAAAAAGTGTCCGTTTTTGGCTGGAGGAAAGTACTACAGAACCAAGGATGATAACTTCTCTATGAAAGGTAGAATGTTTGTAGGTAGAAGAATAGTGGATGTTTCCATTCCATCTTTGTGACATGGTTTCCGTTCCATCTTTGTGACATGTTTCCGTTCCATCTTTGTGACATCTTTGCGACATGTTTCCGTTCCATCTTTGTGACATGTTTCCATTCCATCTTTATGACATGCTTATGTTCCATCTTTGTGACAGGTTTCCGTTCCATCTTTGTGACATGTTTCCGTTCCATCTTTATGACATGCTTCTGTTCCATCTTTGTGACAGGTTTCCGTTCCATCTTTATGACATGTTTCTGTTCCATCTCTGTGACATGTTTCCGTTCCATCTTTGTGACATGTTTCCGTTTCCGACCTCAGGTTCCGACGCCTGGCCTCCGGGCTGCAGTCTGAAGTTCGTCAGCGGAGAAAACCTGAGCTCACGGGAACGGGTGACGGTGGAGACGCTGATGCCGGGACAGACCACGGACATCAGCGTGGAGATGCGCAGTCCGGGGGAACGGGGGACTTACCATGGACAGTGGAGGATGCACACTCCCACCGGGGTTGGCTTCGGAGGTTAGTCACTGACACCAATAGCAACTGCTATTTCTTTTATTAATCAAAGATTGTTGACATTTTCCTTCTCAAATCCCTGGGGAGTATACAAGGAACAGGAGAAACTAATTAATTGTAGTTGTTTGAAATATTATATAAGGCGGAAATCTGTGTCTGTATAATTAGGGACAAAAATATATAGGTACAAAACATGGTTGTAAATTAAATGGTAAATAGTGAAAGATTTAAATTAAATAAATAAAAAAAATTAAAGTTTGAAAAGTATTGTGTCGGAGTAACTAAATAATTATGAATTATAAAAGTCATGTCAGTAATGTTTGTGTCTGAATCCCTTTTGGCAATTAATTTAGGTGTATTATTTATTAGGTTTGAATTATTGTAAGGTCGGGTTTACTTTTTGTTTTCAGAAATGATCTGGGTGATCATCAACGTAGAAGACGGAGGGGTCCTCGGTGTCACCCAGCAGCTGTCGCGGTTCGGCGAAGAGTTCACTCATCCAGGAAACCATATCGTAACCAACCCGTTCGGGTCCCCCGAGAAGACTGGGCAACATGACGTGGTGGTCGTAGGCTCGCCCCGACTTATTCAAACTCACCTCCAACCACTGGAGAGTTCCACAGATACGCCCGTGCCTCTCCCGTGGCCTGGTTTCTCTACAGAGCCTCTACAGGTGAGTGACGTTGCTTGAACCAGGGCAGCCTCCAACCACACCCCCATGCTGTTAGGTCTGCTGCAATTTGGGAGAAAGTGCCACATCACGTAACAGCGAGATGGCAAATAAAAGACCACGGCACAACCTGGCTCAGTCTATTTTAGTAGACTGGTTTTTGTCCAGCTGAGATGCGCCGGTCACCAGATACTACGGCTACAAATTTGCTGGGTTGCTTGTCGAATAAAATGAACTAGCCACCGAAAGTAGCTTAAGCGGTATGCTCAAAACCTAGCCGGTTTGCCAAAAGAAATGACACTATTGTGTCTCCTTACGTCACTCAAATACCATGGGATATATTGCTATTTGGAACTTGCTATTTGGTACTTCGTTTTTGAGATTACAGGGACCTCAGAGGTGTTCATTTCGTTCTCCAGGATTTATGAATTTTAGGATTCTCCGGAAGAGTTACAGTCCGCTGGTTTGGCTTAGCCGATAGCAAAAATAACAGAGGCACTATTCTCGAAACGTACTTATGCACATACAATAATCATAAGGATACCTATCTCAAACGCTATGCACATTCTTAGGCTTTCTAAGAAAACCCATTTGCAACTGAGGCAGCCATGTTGGATGACGTCATTCTCCTGCCTGCACCACCTCTCTCTACGGGAGATATTAGACAAATCCTGGACATTGATCTCCCGTATTCCATTGGTGTTCTGAACCTTCTGGATCTTCCGGAGAACGAAAAGGAACACCACCCTAGAGTGGACCCAGTAGATCTACATCTGTGGCCTATTCAGGAGACGCGCAAACTCGGGGAAAACTCGCCTCTTGAACCATTGCTCTCTATTGTGACATCACGTTGGTACTAGCGCTCCTGAACAGGCCACATATGTGTTAAAAAAACCCAGTCAACATAACATTTCTTTGCAAATGTACTAAAAAAAATACTAAAACATATATATCTGTTCGTTTGTTAGATTAGTAACGCGATCTCGTTATGTTTTTCGTCTCCTCAGCCCAGCACCGATTCCTCTGTGATGCAAGTACACCAATCCCCAGATAACTCCCAAGAGGAGGAGATGTCCTAGCGGCACGCAAACCTTGTTGCCGCGTGTACGTACGATTGTTTTGAAGACTGGTGCGTGACTGAGAAGTGTGACGGAGAAACCAAGGCTCAAGGGGAAATAACTCCCAACGCACATTTGTAAAATTTGATTTACTACCAACAAGCCCTGACTTTCTACCCTTGAAATGCAATATTTGGTGCATATCAATATATTTTCGGCAATGGTGTTTATTGTAATGTTTTCCCAGACATCCTATATTGAAATATAAACAAAATTAATACGATAAATATAGCAACATATTTCATTATTCATAAGGTATTATATCCGTTCATTTATGTTTGGACCCAGTTAATGTCACCTGCAAGCACAGCTATCTCACATCAAAGATGTCTATAGAATATGTGGTATACCCGATTGATAGATCTTAAGCTGGTAGCAGACTACGATTCACACTTGGCGAGCTGAAATCATTATTGCACGTTATGTCATTCCTGCGCGATATATGACTGTGACATGGCTCACTGAGACTGTTTCCAAAATCAAACATCGATCAGTTATACATGTACCATAATTCACCTATTGATTCGAACCCTCTAATAATTCAAACACCTAAATTAATCAGCGAAAGAAAAATCAAATTTGACCCTAAATTTAGTAAATATATGAACATGACAATTCTTTGGAAATTGTTACTTTCTAATTATTCGAACACAATCATTTAAAAAAACACACAACATTTTAAGGAAGCCTTTATTTAGGAGAGTTATGGTATACATTTTCAGCGAGTACAACAACCAGGAGCATCATAGTCTATACCACAGGCACTTGTAGCAGGCCATTATTTTGTTTTTATGATTTATTTTTATGATTTATTTTTATTTATTTTATAATTATTTTGTTGTTGTTGAATTTATTGAATTATTGCTTTCCGTATTTTTAGGGTTAGATATATTTAATTTTGGCATCTCTACTTATACAAACACAGTCCATTTTAAAATTTCATATTTTTCTAATAATAATCGAACAGCTAAAATGTTTATTATTCTTTCCTGTTTAAATTAATAAGTTAATTACTGTAGGCGAGTAGCATGCCCGAGTGCAGTCATTTAGGAGCTCTGTGACATCAAATATCTCGCAGTCATTAATACTCGCCAAGCTGTTTCCACAGTCTGCTACTGGCTTAGTTAACCCTCTCCCTGCTGGATTAGGCACAGACACGGCTCTTTAGGGCATCTCCGGTTGCCTGCAGCAGGGAGAGGGTTAAACAAAGTGTACTATTAACTGGGCTCATAGCAAAGCAATTATTTCATAAATTAGATGAATACACCTGCATTATTTTATATCTAATTTACGTTTCGGATATATCCACTGTAGTTATACATAACAAAATAACTAGTTCTTTTTTTTCATAATGGTGCCAAGAATTTGAATGATCACACCAAACTAAGGACAGATGATTACTCAAACGTCATTTGTTACGGCAGATGTTGGCAACTAATATGATGCCGTAAAAGGTTTTTCATGGGGCTATGGAACTAATGACTCATTTGAGTTACTACACAAGCACTCAAAGCAGGCCATTATTTTGTTTTAATATAAAAACAAAAACAAAAACATTTAAATTTCCATTTACGAAAATATGTTTCTTGATTATATATCTAGTGATAATATTTTTAATAATAAGCAATAAATAACATAAATAAATAGCATGCCGTCAATGAAGCGGTTCATACAATAGTTTTCACATCCGTTTTTACGTTCATACGTTGATGAACGTAATCAAAATTACAGTCAATTCTTAGGAATAAAATACTCAACAAAGGAATGGGATATTTTGATTTAAAAGTCTTGCATGATGCCTCAATGCATTTGGTCAACATTTTAGGAGTAGCGCATTAATATGTTAAACTATATTTTGCTGACCTCAAATATATTCATGAACGCAATGTTTCCAGCTGAGGTGAACCAATCAGATTGTCGGATTGACAGTAGATTTTCTCAAATACTAACGTTAGAACACCCTTCGACATCAAATGAAGGATACTCTGTAATTCATTTCAGTTTGATCTGTGTTGTATATATTTGCTTGATATTCTGCAAAAGTGATACAATGCCAATCTTAACAAAACCATACCGCAAAATACAACCTTCACTTCATATAATTGTAGCAAATTGGGCACAAAGATAACACAAACACAGTAGTTTCCATTGTAATGATTTACTTGCATATCTTGAATTTCGACAACACAATAATCAATGATTCAGTATGCAAATGTATACAAGACAACAGATCGTCAACTAAGCAAGAGTAACAAGAACCCTTACAGATGATATCTTCTACTTATGGTAAATAATATCCAAATGATTCAAACATATTTACAAATAAATTATGTTTGGCATTACTATGAAAACTATATCTTCGAAATTATATAAATTGGTCTATTGGCTAGTATGTGTTATCGATTTATAGATGGACAAAGATAACAAGATATAGTCATAAGGATTATAGAGATTGAATGGACAAAACTGATTCGCCATACTCTCTCTCTCTCTCTCTCTCTCTCTCTCTCTCTCTCTCTCTCTCGCTCTCTCTCTCTCTCTCTCTCTCTCTCTCTCTCTCTCTCTCTCTCTCTCTCTCTCTCTCTCTCTCTCTCTCTCTCTCAACGTATGTACAGTATGTATATATCTTTGTACAGTGTGTACAGTATCTTGTTAACGAACAATTTACCCTGTTTCTATATCTTCAGTAGCAATACGGATGTGGGTGGATGTTGTAAATTTGCAACAAGTACAAGTAAAGAAATAAATATACGCTTATCCTCCGTACGGTGAAGCACGTCGTGACGTAAATACTATTCTTACCCTTAAGGGTAAGCATATCCCGGTTCGTAACATATTGATATGAAGCGTATGATTAGTATCACTTGACACACATCTCTGTAATGTGATTGGCCGAAATTCAACTCTAACCTCCCTACATAACACTGCTGATCATAAGTATATTGATGCTAGGCCTACTTAGTACTTTGACACTTGGGGTAGGAAATATGATACTAATCTCGCTTCCATTTCCTATCAGATGTATGCCCTCGTGCCATAATTTTGGTTTGATACTCGCCAAGGCTCGCTCAAAAATAAAATTGCGTCACTCCAGCATACATCTGATACGAAATGGAAGCTCGGTTAGTATCTTATAATTATCCACCATACTGTGAAGCACCGATAATGAAATAAATAATATAATCCACCAAGCTCAAGTCATGACATAAATATGTATATCCACCGTAGGGTGAAGCATAAGTCAAAACACACATAATCATACCTTCCCATACTGTGCATAACGCCTGGAACTTTTGCATTTGTGAGTTAATTCAATTTCACTACAGTTGTCATAGGCAGGACTATCTGTTCCATTCGTAACATTTTAGTACGTAATTACTTCGGACCAAATTCATGTCACGTTCCAACTAATACCATTTGTCACTTACACTAAGAAAAGCATGACATATTTGTTTACCCTGTTACTCAATTTCTACGTAGTCATAGTTATCTTCCGCAAGTAGTCCCTTGGATATTATTAAACTTGGTAGGAAAACAATGTTTTGTCACCTGTGACTGCCAGTATAAGGAATGGATTCAGAATCGACTTGCTTAATATAGCATAATGCCCTCATGGAGGTAAGTGGGTTCACGAGAGAAGGTTTTGCCTTAAAGCGCTTCCCACCTTAATACAAAATAAATTGGGTAGTTATTGTCAATGTTTTCATGAATACAGGTAGTGGAACATAGACAACGCAGAGTCATATATAACTACATGACGCGATTGAAGTGTTCATTGTAGTTGGTAAGGTATATCATACAGTCAGAGTCCATAAGGGGTGGCACAACGCACACGGGGTCGTAGCGCATCCAACGTCTCTGGCCTTTGTGATCTTCAGTGTGGATTACAACTGGGGTATTCAACAAAGAAGCTACGGCGACAATCTCAATGTCAGTGGCCCAAACAGCGTTCCTATCCATAGAACTCTCCAACAAGTATTCTGTCATATCCTGGTGGCCGGAGTAGCCCTCGAAGTGTTTTCTGTACCGTTCATCCCCCAGAACTTTTACGACTTGAGAGCGGATTTTCTTGTGGTGATGTTCACTTCCGCTCATTTCCTTGGAGATGGCCCGAAAAAGGCAGTTGCCGTCCCCTACAATTCTGTCTATTTTGCCTGGAAGTTCCTCTAGAGATCCTGTAGGTGAACGGGTTGGGAACCTTCCCTTTGGTTGTGCAATGTCCAGCTTTTGACACACGGATTTCCGCCAGGGAGCATCAGTAGGGATGAACGGGATGGGATTTTCTTCACATCGTGTGACATCGTTTGATTCTGTTGTCTTTTCTTTGGGTTTTGGTGGCGTGGTAGATGCTGTAATCCTAGACTTGTATAGCTTCAGGTTGGTACCGTTTACCTTCGACTTTAAGACTTTCGAACTGTCTGTTTGTCCGACTTCGTACAGGCCTGTTCCGACAATCTTCCTGACGATGTACGGTCCATTCCACGGATCTGCGCTCTTGCCTCCCTTCCGGTCTGCACGTCTCGAATTCCATACTAGGACGAGGTCTCCTTCTGTAAAGGATGTGTTTCGGGAGTGCCTTTTCTGGTAGTCACGCTGTTGACGGTCTTGTGCCGAGGTGATGTTGTCTGAAGCCTTTGGATAGACAACTTCTTGAACATGACTGATGGAATCGAGGCGAGCCTGGAGAGATGTCGAGTCATAGTCGTCAGCGGGTTCCTTCATCTCTTCTTCTTGGAAGGTGTCACATACAGTGTCAACGGGGAGGACTGCATTCCGGCCATACATCAGATAGAAGGCACTAAACCCTGTGGACTTCTGACGACTTGTGTTGAAGGCGAACAGGACACCAGGCAAAGCTTTCGGCCACTCATCCTGCCTTCCTTCAATCACCTTGAGTAAGGATGTTTGGATTGTCCTGTTATTTCTTTCTACAAGTCCATTCGCCTGGGGATGATAGGCACTTGTAATTCTTTGTTGGACACCAGTTAGTCCATGGAGGTCTTCCGATACTTTGTTCACGAACTCTCTCCCTTGATCATTGATCTGGACTCGTGGAACACCATGTCTACATATAGTTTCGTAAATGAACACAGCCACGCTCTTCGCCGTTTTGTCCTTTAGAGGTTTCGCCTCAATCCACTTCGTGAAATAGTCGCCCATCACCACCATACAATTGAAGCCGTCGGGTGTCGTTTTCAGAGAGCAAATGTCAATTCCAACTTGTTTCCATGGCAATCCCGGAACCGGAACTGAAGTCAGGTGTGGTGCTGTCTTCTGGAATCTAGTACTTGCCCGCTGGCATCTATCGCAAGTCGACACGTGAGTCTTAACATCATCCTTAACACCAGGCCACCAAAACCTGCAACCAAATGCAGTTATTGTATACCTGAGAATTTAAGTCTTTCTTCAGTCACGTTATTACTATAATTGAACATGGCAGTGACTGGTGTAAAACATACCAATTTGACGACATTTGATGAGTAAAATATGTTTCGCTAATGTAAGCCAATTTGCATCTAAAGATATTAATTGGGACGAAATATGCTTACAGATATACGTAAAATATGTTCTGTAACATATTATTGTATGAATAAAAGGTTCTGTATAGCTCTGTGATATATTCTCCAGAGTGCATGCAATCTGCTAACACCAATATCGTGTTCCTATCTTGATACGTGGCGGAAGTATATTGGTTTGAACAGTGACTATGCATTTATATGAAGAAAACTTTCAAATTAGTAGTTAGTTTTATTCTACACGGTGTACACTACATGTTAGCACACACATCATATTCATATCATGACATTATCATGTTATAGAACATGTGTTAAGCATAGTATATCAAGAATTGGTATGTAATGTATCTACACTCTGTAGAATATAGACCACATAAGTATATGGAAGGTTATCTTTCAACAAATATATGTTGTAGAACATATTTAACGGATATTTTGTCAACATTGGTATTTTCAGATGAACCCCAACGACATATACCTGGTATACCTGGTATAACTAGTATACCTCAGCTAATAATAACGATATGAACACCGTATTGGCGTTATCATATAGGATATACGCAGTAGAATATACTATTGAGATAAATACAACATTTTCTTCATACAATTATATGTTATAGAACATAGTTTACGTATCTTGACAAAATAGCTAATTTGAGATGTAAACCCAAAATGTTCAAACTCAGCGACTAATAAAGAAATGTATCCCAATATTGGTGTTAAGAGATAATTTACACTTGGTAGGACAAATTCCAGAAATATTTTCCGTATTTTCATTACATAGACAATAATCCACGAGGCACAAGAGATTACAGATTATCTTTCCCGATTGAAATTAATGTTGAAAGTCCCGAGCTTTATTGTTTACATTGCACATAATGATTGGATGAATATAACACTTTAACATTAGTATTGGTATCTGACGAGCGAAAGCAAGTTTAACACGTTTATTTACATGAAAATAAATTGATTGCATTGTGTTTCCCCATCTGTTTAGACTACAGAGGACATGCCCATTCACACACATACAATATAGTCTTTGTAAGACTCGACAGCTTGACACCAGTTTCAAGTGTTCTACGCATATCTTTAAACCTTGATATTTTGAGATGAACCCTCCCCATACCGTGTTCAAACTACTATACTTCAGCGAGTGATCCAGATATTAGTGTTGGTGATCAATATATTGATGTTGGTGTTAAAACATAGCTTACACTTTTTAGAACACATCTAAGAACTATCATGAACATATTCATTAAAGGCATCCTATCACGGTTAATTGGCCTAGATAACGGCCAAACGAATTTCTGTCTGAGACTATTTACGTTTGATTTGTACACTGGTATACTAAGCCCCAACACTTGATATTTATAACACATGTCATATTTTATAATAATTATTAGTCAGGACTAATAATTATCTTGTCTTTGTAGTTTGATGTATATTTATGATATAATTGATATAATTGAAGAGTTATGTCCCCTTACATTAATACAAAGGACAAATTCCAAAGCAGTTTGTTGAAATTGAATTCCAAGATGGCGGAAGCAAAAATCAGCGATTTTGAAATCTCATGTCTTACGATGATTTTGGTATATCCCTTTACAGAAACGTCAAGATATATAAAAAATATGCATTTTTGAATCGTTTGGTAGTGAGATATCGAGCATCGAAAATTGCGTGTGACGTGGGTAACTGAATGTTTCGTTATCGTGAGGATGTTGGCATCTGTTATTGTGTGATCATGGTAACTGGTAAATGCAGAATGTCTTTCACATCGCAAA
>JAUTBQ010195128.1:0-22777 GCA_032361185.1 Lepetodrilus ovalis | reverse complement strand
TCTAATTTCTGCTCGCATTCCTTTTTTGAACAGTGATACATTACGGACAAGATAAATAGCCGAACGTTCCCATATTTAATATAAAATATGATTTGTTTTAATACTATCGAGTGCTGGGGGGATAAGTACATGAGTAAATAACAACTTTTGCGTGGATAAATCAAGCGTTATTAATCTCAGATCGAAATTCGTTTGTCCATTATGCAGGTAAATCAACTGTGATATTATGCCTGTAATGGCTATAGACCTCTCGTATGGCATACGAAGAAACAAAAATGTAAAATGTTAAACGTGATCTTGCCGTATATATGTCTTGTGTTCATTAGCAATCTTATAAAATGGAAATGTCTAGGTGGCTGGTGACATTTGCAAAAAGATTAAATATATGTTGAACTAACATTACCAACAAACAGATTGATAAGGGTTCACAGGATTTCCGAAAGGTCAATATTTAAAGAGGTACATCCAAAGAATCAGTTTCTTTTGTTACAAGGTACATTTTAGAAAAGGTCTTTATCAAGGTTCCTATGTTTACTCACCGCTTCTCATCACAAACGTTACTAAAACACAAATTCATTCACTAATAAGCATAAGTGCTATCGTTCAGAGGAATTAAAAATAACTTTCATGGAAAAGGAAAAAACCTCAAATAGAGTAGAAACATAATACTGGCATGTTTATGTTTCATATTGTCCAAGAACATACAACTGTGTTTTCATTTTAATCTATATTGTTTTTCATTTACATTACAGTTGTAGATATTGCAAGTTAAAGTCTTGGTTACTTACTGTCTATGAAAAATACATTTCTTATAAGGACTGGTAGAACTACATACAGTAAAAGCTTTTACATTCATGTAAGGAAGATGCGACTAGTGTATACCTTTACGAGGGTGGAATACCAATTTAAGTTCTAAATAAAAACATTTATCACGGAACACACTTTGTCATTCACTTCTAAAAAAGCCCTAATTTATTAAGATTACCCCGAAAAGTGTTTAAGCTTTACGTTAGACAGTACATAACGTAAATTATAAAATGATAAATTAGTAGTCTCGTGATTACAATATTAACAACATTAAAACTAATAAATAAAACCTGACGCTGTTATTGTTAATACTACGACAATCAACGTAAACTACAATTGCGTCAACTCTTGGTCTTTGACTCGTAGGTGGATTCACGACTTCATACAATTTCCAGTTCGTCATTTCTTTCTCGTTAAAATGTAACTTAAAAAGTAATGACTATTTGCGTGGCTGTAAATGGAAAACAATATCTTCTGAAGACCTACCCACACCTGATCGTTATAGATCATCACCACTAGAATGTTTATAATGCCACGGACTTAGATTCCTGGAAGAAGGTTAACCAGGCACTCAGCATCATGCTGATCAGCTCATTCTCAGAGCCCAATAACCAATCAGCCCGAGTTAGGATGAGAGTTCCTGTATGTATGCATGTATTCACCCACATCAGGCCTTGGCCTTGGTACTATTATATAGCGGGAACTCTCCAACTCCTTTCAGTTCTGCAACAGACTGGAACAGAATATGTGTGTGTGTGTGTGTGTGTGCGCGCGCGTGTGTGTGTGCGTGTGTGCATGTTTGTGTGTGTGTGTGTGTGTGTGTGCATATGTGTCTCTGTGTGTGTCTGTGTGTTTATGTGTGTATGTATGTATGTGTGTGTGTGTGTGTGTGTGTGCGTGTGTTTACGAGTGTGCGTGTGTATGCGTGTGTTTGCGTGTATGTGTCTGCGCGTTTGTGTGTGTGCGTAAGTGCTTGTGTATGTGCGTGTGTGTGTACGTGAAGAGTGTGAAGCCAGTGTTCCTTGTGTGTGTGTGTGTGTTTGCGTGTGTTTGCGTGAGTGTGTGTGAGTGTGTGAGTGCATGCATGCATGCGTGTGTGTGGTAAAAATGGCATTTGGATCCGCATTCAAGATTATTTCACATATCACGGCCTGTCAGTTTAGGGCAGGAGGAAACCCGCAACTTTTAACGGGATGGTACTTATACAGACTAAAGGTCATCCCACACCAGATTCAAGCGATTTATCGCCGCGCCAATCAGCGGCGACAACATAAGGTTTCTATTGAAATTTGAATTTGCGAACTTTTCTTTTAGATGAATGATAAAGTTCTATCTTAGAACGTAAATCGCCGAGCTTGTCGCCGCAAAAATCGCATCTGGTGTGCAAGGATTTTAAGGGTGATAACTGCATTGTCGCGGTACAGAGAACACATCAAACAAGAACTTAACTGCAGAACTGATTTCAACAAATAAGACACAACAGTTTGCTTCTAAGGTGCTTGGATAATATCTTGAAAAGATTTGCCAGGGAGTGTAATATACGGCACCAAATATCCAACCTATTCCTGTCGTTTCAGTCAAATGGCATTGTGACGACACGCGCAGACTACGTGGGAATTAAATTTGCATTCCATTTCGCCTACAGCATCTGACATGTCTTGAGTGTGGTTAGACAATATATGTCATCCACCTATTTCATCTGTCTACACCACTGCATGCGAATTGCAATATTTCATGCTCGTTAGTCCTTCAATGGAATCCTTCGACACTCCCGGACGCCATTCTGACAGGCGGATGTTCTTGACACACTTACCATCATCAGTAACAATGATCTGGGTGTAAACCTGGGCACTTTAAATATCCTGTGCCAAGCGTGCATGTGTCACTTCTTTTCATTAAAATGTCGTCTTCACCGTCTCTCTCTCTCTCTTTCTCTCTCTCTCTCTCTCTCTCTCCCTCCCTCTCTCCCCTCCCTCTTCCTCCCTCTCTCCCCTCCCTCTTCCTCCCTCTTCCTCCCTCTCTCTGGTGCACTCTCTAGTACATTTCATAGTGTGGTCCTTTTCTGTTTCATGATTGACACAATGACAGACGATTGGGCAATGTCACCAACATGTGTATATTTCAATGAATGAGAGTTGTTCATGCATGATTATAGCGCTGCAGTGCCAGTGATAAAAGTACCCATGGAGTGACATGTTTACTGTCTTGGCAGTCTGATCATAACAACTCAATTATTAAGCAACTGATTATGTAACCATTTCGTGTGTATGTGAGCCGATATACAGCACATTCTTCCCAAGACAAATTACTCCTCTTGGTAGTTGGTACCTATATTGAAACGTTTACCCCTTGGCAAGAGTCCAGGGTCAATGACCTTGTACATATAAAGACGAAGAGTCGTCAATTTCTTCTCTGGCTGTCATTGTCTGTGTGATGGCCTAAATATTGTTCATCATTTACTTTAGAAAAGGAAGAGGAAGGTTTTCCTCAACTGCTTAGCGTTGCATCATTCATCAATGAACCTCTTGTCTTTAGCATTATGTCATTCACCAATTAGCTTATCATCTGCTGCAGGCAATCATAAATGCCCTAATTTGGGATTACCATACTCTGGCTGGTATAAGATTAGAATAAGATAACAAATTTCAATCTGCATACACTGTATTTGACATTATTATAATTTAATTGATGATTTAAGAAAATAAATAGAAAAGGACTTAATGTGCTAGGATATAAAAATAATTAGTCAGTGATAGAAACTTACTTTAAAACGTACTTGCCCGAAATGTAAGAAATAAGAAAGGTTATGAATTTGTTCTCGCACTTAGGATATACCTTTATGATTGGGAGAAATGACCTGGGCTAGTGGGCAAGTGTTAATTGCGAACCCTTTTAGTAAGTAGATTAAGACAATCTGATTATCTTCCTGACCATATCCGTTATATTCACTGAATATTTGATTTATAGTTTAAATAGTAATTTTATTCTTGTTCATTTGAGAATGCCAATTTCAACGTTAGGTTGCAGATAATATTTCAATATCATTTCATCAAATAAACTCGAATCACTTCCTCATGAATTCATATAGAATAGAATAATATATCATGTAGGTCGTGATCAATATTAAACACTTCATGTGTCATCCATCACAATGGTAATATTTACACCAATAAAATATCCAGCATCGATCATATTTATAGTAACCAGCTCACTTCTAAATTATTTATTAAGGTGACCGATCTCTTGGAAAGCTCCAATTTCCTTGAACAGAAGGTCAACATCTTCATTGAATGTATAAATTTAACTGGGTCTATATACTTCTGTGATACAGAACGCATCTTTAAGAACTCATAAACAGATATTTCTGGATCTAAATTAAAGTTCTAAACTTGCATGACATATGGCCATGCAGTATCAACAAAAATGCGATTAAAATTTGCAAGGCATATGGCCAGTTATCAACAAATGCGATTAAAGTACTTTTCATCACAGTCTGCTCGCAATAAGCAGTGTTAAAACTGCAATATGTGCTTGGAAAAGTGCGTCCCGATTAGATATGTTCCACTCTGACAGCTTTCCGCAGCTGCTGTGTGTGGCTAATTAGAGTCTAATTAGGAGAAAAAGAAGTCGGCAAATTCCTGAAGTCTTCATCATGTTCACTTTTGGCACCTCCATGTCATTCTTTTCACTGGGATATAAGTAAACCCAGAAATGTGATCACAGGACAGAACAGATCGGAACGGATTGCTCTAACACCGAGTATATCTGTCATTGTGGCAGAATGGCACTCCATGTTCTTTGAAACTCGCCTGAAAGTAATAAAAAGAAATAATGTACATGTTTTCTTTGATGGTAGATTTGGTGTGTTTTTTTGGCTGATCATGATCTTGAAAATGAAAATGTCTGATTTATATGATGTAGAAATGTTATCTAGAATCATGAGTACGTAATTCCGCCATGTTAATATCAGTCGATTTCAAGATAAAAGCAGATATTTATTATGGAATCTTGAAAAGAACATGTAACACATGGAATCTGATGATGTTTTTGCAACAGATTTATTCATATCTAAGTAGTCGTCCTTCCAAAAGACATATTTACAAAAGTTTAAACTAATATTTCCTCGGGTAATGATTTGTAGTCTTTGCAATGGTTGCTACGTGACAGCTACTATGTCTATTAATTATGTTTCTTTGATTGGTGCAGACATATTTAAATTTGCATTTCTCTTTGATTCCATTGCCAAAAAATATCTGGATATCTACAGAAGCGAGAGCTGATGAGTCTAACAGGGCTAGGGTTAATGTTAACCATGTTAACCATATCCAAGTTTGGAATAATAATAAACACGCTTGTGTTGGGCAGTAAAAACGTCAGACATTGTCATGAAACTAGGACAAAACTATGTAACCAAAGCTCTTCTGTTTATAGTTTCTCCATACAGTAACATGTCTAGAGATTGCACAGTGGTGATAAATATTGTATATGTTAAATAATTTAAAGAAAAAAATGGATATACCACTGGAATCCCCAAAATGTTTTCTAATCGACTCGTGTCTTTAAAAAGAAAATAACATGGAAGTTGGTGCTTATCTAAATCTTTATACAGTGTCCCCTCGATATAACGCTGAAGTTTGGGTCCATGACATTGGCGTTATAGTACCCGCCTTGTACGATATTACAGGGAAATAACGAAAATAGAAATGGGATCCACATTTGACCCCATGTTATAATCGACTCTGCTGTGCATCAGACCATGTTATATCGAGGGGGCACTGTAATTAATTATAACATCATCTAAACTATCGTGACTCGATGTTTGATCGGTTAAATCTCTAACTACATAGTTTTATGTTTTGCAGATGTACGGTATTCGTAGATTACTCAATTGCTTTGTCGACTGTTGTGTACTCCAAGAGAACTGTCGGGCAACGACCGCAACATTCATACACACTCTGCATGTAGCACTGCATATCTCATCACGTCTATTTCAGACCAGTATACTGCAGAGCCCTTGTACATTTCAGCGTACATTTCGCATGCTGAAGTGGCAGTGTTTTCTGTCATGATGTGTCTGTGCAAGACGTGAAATATGCATCGCTGTGCATTGGCTGTTGGTTGGCGAGACCAAAAAAAAAGAAAAAAGGTTTCAGAATGTTTCGCTTCGTTGACATTTGACAAGTTATGTTTCCCCTTTATGATGCTTTTGTTTGTTTGATAAACTTCTTTGTAGTATTGAATGTGAAAGTGGTTGTAAATTCAAAGAACGTGAATGGTTCATGTTTTGCTTGAGGAGAAAATAATTATTTAACTTCCAAATTTTAGTTGTTCTTCTTTTGTTTTGTAGATGGAGAACATCTGATATTTATATGAGAATATTCGGTTTAGAAGTAATGAGAAAATAGTGATAACTCAGGAAGATTGATATACATGTGTAACAAGCACCTCTTGCTTTTGTCTGATCATCATACTATCCTCACACTAGGTAATGTGATACATGTCACATTCATGTATACCCTACATTCTTAGCCTCAATCTCAAGTTGCAAGTATCTCATCCTTATGTACAGATGACTAAATTAGACAATACCTATATAAGATGTATTTCTGAGATATACGCAAGGTTATAATTGACTATCTTGAAGCCTGCCCCAGTCTGTAGTCAGTTTGTCTGTCAGTGCGTCACTGTCGACTGTCGTTGATCAGTCTGGCCTGAATTCTGGGTCAGAGGTCAGAGGTTGGTGTGTCGGAGGTCGTCTCGGGTTGTCTGATTACGTGGGGAAACATCCATTTGGTCTGCTTGCGTGGAGTGCCTCCTATGCTGTCACTGGTTTATCTGCACATAGCATAAACATGTCCTTTTCAGGCAGTTGTTTGACAGCTAAATAAGGATGATGGACAGCTGGGATTGACCCCCTCGTCATTTGCAGTTGACATTTCCTCACGCACAGATTGAAAACTGCACTCCGAAGCATTTTGTTCTGATTGTTGCACTATTGTGTCGAATGAGTGCATGATAAATTATTTTTGAATAAAAATACCAGTCGTACCATCATTACTTTTATTGATGATTTTGAAATCGTATTTTTTTATTGACCTGCTTATAAAAAAAATATGTGCTTGTGTGAGAGAATGAATATATTAACTGATTTAAGCTCCGTTGTATTGATACTTATCCAGCTGAATTAACATTAAGAATTAAACAGGAAACGTTCATCATGTTCATGTCTGCGTGACTTGCTGAACACAAGAGACTACTGTGTGTCAGACAACAGACATATGCTATTTGACTACAGGCATTGCATGTCTTGTGTCATAGCCGAGGTAACATGTATGTTTATCGTGTTGCATCATTCTCACGTCTCCAGGGTACGGGTCCAATACATAGGTCTGCACTGAGTACCCCTTCATCACATGGGGCCCAGGTTATATTATCCCTTGCATTTTGCATTTTGGACAGTTCTGTAATTTCAGCCTTTGACAATTATGTATGAATGCTTTGGAAAACCTATAACCCTACCTGAGGTCATGTAGAAAGGGTTGAGATATTGTGGATGTAGGTTTATATGGACAGGTGGTTTGTAGTAGGTGTTATCAAAGAAGCATGAGTGATGCATTAGCACTGATATTAAATCACAATACTAGTATTAACAATGCAGGACAGATAACCTTGTTCTACATACTGTAAATCATAAAATGTTAGCGTCATTAAACTTTAGCGGCCAATGGATTATTGACCTATTAGTGGCATAAAATGTTAACGAGCTCATCCATATGGCTACATCTACGGAATACTCTTTAAAAAATATTAGCAAATTAAATGTTAAAGGCTAGGAGTAACTCGTTAAATTCGTTAAAAGTTTTATTCTCTTTAATATTTTATGATTTCCAGTATATAATCCAGTGCGTATCAATACCAATATGAACTGCACACACTGATATACATCAATGTATACTTATGATAACCTGGGCATAACACTAATGATAACTGTCTGCATGACACTAATATAACTGTCTGCATGACACTAATATAACTGTCTGCATGACACTAATATAACCCCATGCTTTACATTGTTATACCCATCTTGCATACTTACATATACATATGACCTACACTGATATTGCCTGATTACCCAGCAGAGAATGGGTACCCAGTAGGATTACATGGGCATTGATAACCCTCTAGTGCCTTGAAAGGCAGTTTGGGTTGTATATTCCCCATGGAGTTCAGAAGGAAAATGAGAACATTCTGATCGTCCATTGTACTTGGACCACACTATTGACCATGGATTTGGTGCAATATAAATGTGCGCATATTATTATTATCTACACTGATACAACCCTGTTCTACACAATGATAGTGATATAACCATCTTACATACTTGCATGTAAGACTTTGCACGACACTTGATATAACCATGTGTTACATATTTACATAAACCTGTGATCTACACTGATGATATAACCTGTGCTGTATACAAGCTATGGTCTGCATGTGAGGAATGCCGTAATAAAACGGTAATTATATTGCCATGCTGAATTATTAACCACGTCACAGTGGGATGTCTACTGAAGTGTTGGGACAGCAAGATACATAGTACATGTCCATAGCTGTGTAAACCAAAGTGCGACTGTCGTACACATGGTATAATTCCAGACGCTCTCGTATCTACTATGAGCTCTCCGGTATCTATCGACGAGGTTGATAGATACGATAGCACTATATGATATCTTAGTGGATACGAGAGCATCTTGACCCGATATACCCTAGTAGACATTTATAAATATGTTATTTATGTTATTTAATAATGATTCTATAAAATTGATCATTTGAATATTGAAGATAGCAGCTATTGATCAGCTGTTATCTATCTGTTATCTGAAATATACATTTGTAGTCGTAGCCTATAGGTGAGATATTCCCACTGCGACGTAAAGCAATAATTCAATCAATCAATCAAAAACTTTTCAGTGTTTGAAATTCACACAAATAATCAGGGGGTCATTTTTCATAGGCCCAATGTTAATGGTGGTAAAATCTGCAATTTTTTCAAATGACGTCCCAAGGACCCCCTCTATTTCGATCACTGCTTTTGTTATATCAGCCAATCATGCTATCCGTCATGCTATCCGCACGTGACTTATTCAACATGACCACGTGATAGCCATACGGACGATGTGGTAACTAAAAATAGATAAAAATTGGCAAACACTGCACACTAGTCGATGTAGAGCCGACAAAATCAACGACGACAGGTTCGGAAAATGGCTCGTTTGCAGCCAGTCTAAATAGCATATTATCATGATTATCTTAGATTCTTTTGGAAATATCCAATTTGTCTCTAACTTGAGACATAAGGACATTACCAGCACAGAAGTTTGTCTCTCCTTGAGTTCTATTCTGGAAATAATTTACGTGATGAATGCTTTCTTACACGTTTTTATTCAGTGAACTGATTGCCTTTTCATGTTGCACTGAAGAGCTGGCCTTACTGTAACTTTCAGATTCGACTACAGTTGACTACCACCAATTTGTGCGTTTCTAATGACCTTTCGACGGTAAAATTGACGTCCTCACACTCCGACCTTTGAGATTGCTGTGGTCGCAGACAAATGATAACCGAGAGATTTTATTTCGGTCCTAGATGAGTTGATATGGGTACTGTGTTTATCTTAAGTGATTTAAAATAGGTGCACCCACTTTGTCGTTGACAGACAAATAATTGTATATATTCCCTACGTGGTGATTACCGACAATAATACTGTTGTGGCACAACGGGGAAATGTGCAATGTGTGTGTTCAGTTTGACATGTCATTTACACAAGAAGTGTGGAAATTGAGTGGAAATATGATTATTTTTCCCCTTAATTTAAATTTATATGACATGTGTGTTTAATAGTAATATATATAGCTCATGTAAATAATTAATATTAATTTTGAAGGCATAATTTGATATTATTTTTTTCATATATTTTAAATAGCAATATCTGCTAACACCATTATCATTATGAAAGTAGACAAGGTAATTTACTTTGTTGTTACTCTTTTTATGTGTACCAGTTTTGACATTTTCTTTGATGCCATGTTAAAACATGTTTCATAAAAACAACATTTTCTAGATACTTAAAATTCCTAATGTCCTTGGACTTGTTTATGATGACACTAAAATCTTCATGGTGTTTAGCCAGTTGAACTAAGTACATGAAAACTGTGTCATTGCATAAAGCTTGCATGCTGGATTTTTATTGCATACTTTAATGTAGGGTCAACGTCCCGTCATCATCAGAAGTAGTTAATTCGTAATTTACCATCACACCATGTAAGGTGAGGTCTAGTGTCTCTGATGGTTGTCATACAGGAATTGTAAAATGTTGTCTGTCAACAATCGTGTGGACTTCGTCTCTTTCCATGAGAAATAGGATTTCTTGTCATGCTCGCATGAGAAACAGGATTTCTCGTCAGGTTTGCGCAAGAAACAGGATTTCTGGTTCGTCGGTTTTGTGGAAATGGGGACAGCAGACAGAGCATCATAATAATCATTTAGAAATTGATGATCTCATGTAGATTTAATGATAATTTTCAGACATTTCCTGACCGATATTCTCCTAATAGGGAAAATTACACTGTATACTGGTAAATTATTAGAAAAATCAATTGAACCTTTCAGGTAAAATGTGACATTTATTTATTATTAACACCTGAATAGATTGTTCTTGATAAAACTGTTTTATTGTACATTTTATTATACACAAGTAATCAGTTCTGTCTAAAGATGTATTTACAGAATCTATGCAGAAAATATCTTATTAAAGAATTGATCAGAACAGTAAATATTTGAACCACGGAATCTATTTAATTATTTCTTGTCACAGTATACCTTGCATATTACCTTCCAAACTTTACATCCATAATGCATATATGATTTGTACAATGTCTCTGATTACGAACATAGATTACATCCAGTCGGACTTCCCAGACAGTTTACCCAGACTTGAGTTTGTGATTGACACAGGTCACCGCGACCTCTCTACCTGTATATATGGGAATGTACCTGCAGTCAGAGTCGAGGGGGGTGAGTGGTGGGGGGTGAGGGGCTGCTGATGGACTCAATGATAAATATGCATGGGCAGAACAGGTGTCTACAAGTGGCTGGCTGGCTGTCTGTCTGCAGCTGCATGTTGTCGATTTCACTGTTGTACATTTCATTGACAGACAGCTCAGTCAGTAACAAGTGTGAAATGTATGACTTTCGTGATGTGAGCACATGTTTCTATGTTGATTATGTTGTTATGATTGTGGTTGTGGATGTCCAGTTTATCACTGCATCAATGTGTGGTGACTGTAGTGCATATTATACATGGGGTATAGTTTCATGAAGCTTTTTTATCCTCTATGAGACCATAGTGCTGTATAGTAAGTGCATGATCCCCATGTATAAGAGATCGGTACCAGACCGCTATGGTCTCGTAAGCTTTCTGAAACAATATCCAGGGTATCCTTTTACAAAGCTCTCTTATCCACTAAGAGACCAGAGTGCTCTCTTTGCCGATAGTTAATGCACAGCTAAGAGAGCACTATGGTCTCTTAGTAGATAAGAGAGCTTTGTGAAAGGATACCCAGATCCATATTACTCTGAATAATTATAATAAAATGTCATTTCATGTAACTACATGTATATAGTAATAGTATTACTATTGTCTATAGTATATTTTAAAACTTACTTCATATAACTGTAGTATATCATATACATTTTATACGTATATGTATGACATTATTAAAAGAAATATTATTCAGAGTCCAGTAACATAACTTTGACCATCACCTTTACTGTCAGATTTAGTAATAACCTGCAAAACGTGTTGCCTAACCACTTATATACAGTATATGATTGTCCAGGCACAAAATATCACATGTAACTTTGAAGCTCGAACATGAAAGATGAATTCTGACAGCCAGAAAAGGGATGAGGTATTTCAGGTTGTGTAGACGGTTGACCTTTCATACATTGTGTCGACACACTGCATGGATAAAGCATTGTACAGTTATTGCCATGAATAACCTCAAAAACTAATGTTCTACATCTAGGTAAAAGTGTCCTATTGTGATAGGTGGTTTTGGATGCTAACAGTAACAGGCATTAGATTAGGCGAAGACAACAGACTAATTACATTAATTATTTCATGGACCGCATCGGCAATCTTATCATTATATATAAATGTACATTAACACTTCCATCACAACACCTATACTCATATGTTTCCATGTTCAAGGTTTTTCCAAGTGGCCTGATGCCTGTTAAGAGAATTATTTCGTTTAGTTTAGCCCACTGTAATACAAGCATCCCAGTTTGTCTCTTTTGATTTAACACATCTTTCCTGACATCTAGACAGTCGAGGAATCTGAATACATGAAAACAGCATACTGTATGTTACATAGGAATGCTTAGAAATGCTACGTTTGATTTATACGCTGAATTTAAATTTAAATTTAAAAGGAGACTTTTTAGCTCTCTATGCATATACCCTTGGGGTTAAATTGTCAGGCATTTTATTTATCTAAAAGACTTTGTAATTTAGATAACATACAATTTCCGACGATATCCCGAGCAGTTTATTTATCGGGTGATGAAGATATGCTAGGGTCTTTTTACTTATCATCAAGGGTTTTTCTTTCGCTGTGTTTTCAAGTGCGTATGTATTAGATACCGTAAAAGCTAGACAAGGTACAGGGGACAGGTGTGTTTATGTCTAGAGGAAGTTAGCATTTTCAGTCGGGATAAGTATGTAATAGGTCAGAATATACACATGTGCAGCTTGCTTCTTTGCAAGGCGGGACGACTACAATACTCAGTGTTAGGGTCAGGGTGGTGAGAGTAGTGTTGAACACTACAATACTCAGTGTTAGGGTCAGGGTGGTGAGAGTAGTGTTGAACACATGTCATTCCGGAATGCAGGTAAAATGTGGTGGTGATCTTCAGGGGAGGGGTTGGTTGGAAGAAAACAACTTTATTTGGTTAAGATAAAAAATATATTGATGTTGAGCCTCCAAAATTTACAAAGCCAGGTTGAATTATTCTGTTTTATATACATGTATTTGGGACGTAGAATTTAAAGGAATTTCAAAATAGGTCGAGCTAGATCATTGATATCAATTTTTATTCATCAGGGTATCGTTTCTCTTATCTACTACGAGACCATAGGCACTCGTAGCGATCTCTAATACATGGTGCTCGTATGCTTACGAGTGCGCTGTGGTCTTTTAGTGGATAAGAGAGCTTCGAGAAACGATACCCTGGGTATCTGTTATTGAAGCTGTCTACTGAGACCATAAAAATCTAGCAATCTCTTGTAACCGACGATCAGGCACTTGAGACCTTCGAGAAGCGATACCCTGGACATTACTTGAATTACCTGAACATTTTCCAAAGATTAATGCATTTTATTTCCAGTATAAAATTGTACACCATTATCCACAAAGATAATGATATCAAAACAAATAACTTTTTGAAGGAAAATGTACCTTTAGTAAAAAGTTACTGCATTGAAGTTTACAAATAACCTTTTTGAAAGAAAAACAACTTCTTATAATGATTTTGCATTGAAGTCTATTTTAGCAAACATATCTTGAAGCCATGTTGAAATTGTTATGCTTGGAACATTACTGAAGTTAAGTAGTTTGTTCCTTTAACCATCTCGCTGCTGAAGACCACTGGAGATGCATTATCAGAGAAATGTTTGTGGTTCATCCTATGGTATGAGGGGTTAACTTTGTATGCTGCAATATAAGGAATGGCGTGGGTTGGCAACATGATTTCCTAGCACCTAGACAATGGCCGTTGTATACCTTGTCCTACAGCAGTGATAGATTGTGATCAGTCTACACAATACCTGTAATCAGAGCAATAGAACAAGGCTATCTGAAAGACGTTTGTCGGAGAGAGGGAGAGATCGGACTGAAGATTAACGCCTAGCCATTAACAGAACATCAAATGCTCATTTTGAGAACAACTTGAATTTAATCTGCTAACAATAGAGCCTTTTATATGCTATACATGTGCCAAATAGACTATTCATGTGCGTGATTGCTTTGATATGTATATACAGATGAATTGACAAGTGCACTTGTTGACGTTTGAAATACAGCGAGAATTGTTAGAGCTCTGATGTCATTTGATATGTGCTAACGTGATTGAATTTGTTTTGCGTTATTATTGATGTTGTACTAGCAATTAGCAAATTGGTATGGCAGTTGATTATTTCTGATTAATTTTCATTTGGGTGTGAAACGGATGGGGATTGGTGGGCGGGATTTGTTTGACATATCCATCCTCCCATACAAATGTTTTCAAATGACATCTTTCTGTGAAGCTCATGTGGATGGCAACATAGCTGTTTGTTTGATCTAGTCATGCTAATGGGAGCGTATCATCTATTTCATGATGTTAACAAATATGTGATTTAATTAGCACTACAGTGTGTTTGTAACATATGTAATGAAGGGTTAATATAATTACATTTTCAGTTTATATAATATTACACATTTAATCATTTCTATTGTTAACTCCAATTTGACGTGATTATAGTCTTTACATTGCAATTTAAACATATTTGTTTTCACTGTCTTTATTTATTTTGGTAATGCTCGTAATCAAAGTGGTAATTGATCCGAGTAGATGATCAGCACAACGCAAATGGCCTAATAGATTTCAGTCTCTGCTTCGAATCTTTAGTACAGTAGCAGCCTGTGGAACACTAACTGTGGAAAGAAGATAATTTATACAAAGAAGCAGTTGTAATAGGATTGCATGAAGACTTTATTTCGCAGACAGACCTATATACAATTTGTTGCTACTGCAAATCATAAAATGTTAGCGGGCATAAAACTTTAGCGAATTTAACGAGTTGCTCTTGGACGTTAACATTTAATTTGCTAATGTTTTTTGTTAAGTATTCTATACATGTATGTGTGCACTGTTTTTACATTTGGTGAGTATTTTCTGTACATACACATGCAAATACTTATTGTTGATACTCTTGTTACCAACAGTTTTAAACAATGGCAACTTAAGATAAACTGACACGAAGAAATCACTCAAATTTGATTCTAAATATGGACGAGCTCTTCAATATTTTATGACGCTACCTGGTCAGTAATCCATCGATCGTTGAAGTTTAATGACGCTAACGTTTTATGATTTACAGTATGTCGATCTCGAGCTAAGATTGATTTGTAAAACTGGTTCTAGTTGAGAGGAGCTCCACCTACTCTTTGCTTAAGAGACAGATGTCACAGGTAGATTTCCAGTCGGTCTCATCAAGCACTGACAAGAGTAAACCTCGGAGCCAGTGTCTTGTGTAAGTTTATCTCTCCCCCCCTACCCAACCCAGAATAAACCTTAGGCTGGAGGTGTTGCAAGGGGGTTGGCGAGTTGAGGGGGAATGGGTGGGGGGTGGGGGTGGGGGAGGTCAGAGACACATCCAACAATTGCACTGTTCAACGTCACTTCGACAAGCACAAACTGCCGCTCGCACAATTAACCGCTAAGTAGCGGACACAGACAGAGAATGGAACAGTTTGACGTTAGATTTGACACATGCGTGAGACTAAAATCATAACCCACACAAACCCACAGAGCTAATACCCACTGTCGAGGTACATAAACACATTAAGCGTGGGATATCCCCGTGTAAATAGTCACGTACTGACTACAATGCTAATCAAGAATTATTTGTGAACTGTTTAAGAGCTTAATAGAAAATGCTATGGTATGTCTAGATCTTTTCCTACCATTACAAATCAAGAGTGGAAATAAGATGATACAGAACTACATTTCTGACCATAAAACTAGAACAGCACTGTTTATTAGTACATTTATCACATTTCACATTGTTGTTCAGGCCAGAACAACTTAATTATGTGTTTTACCACTATTGCATGCAGGCATTCTTTTTATTTGGAAACGACCATTTGTTATCGTATTGTTTATTGTTATTTCCCCCACTCTCCCCCAAAGATTGGATTTAAATTTAATATAAAATAATCAGAAAAAAATAAATATGAAAAGAAAAGATTTGTATTTGTAACAATTAAAATACAGCATAAATAATTAAGAAGAAGCTTGGTTTTACGTAAAATATGTAATTAAGTCTGTCCATCATCCATCAAATACAGAGGTGATATCTTTGCGCAAACGTGACCATGTTTATACTAGGTAAACACACAGATACCCAGATAACAATTAGATGTAGGTGGCATGGATTATTCCCCAAGTACCTTCAAGTGTTTCGGTGGGCGGGCGGTTCCGTTTCTGTTTTCAAACTGCGAGGTGTATGCAATGTTTGGTTTGATCTTGACATGTCAAACACGAGCAATTATTGATAGCGTTACGTCTGATGTAAATCATGATCATTGGGCCTGTGTGGTTTAGGCAGTGGCCTTGTTCATCGAAATTATTGTTCAGCGACTCTATTCAGTATTGTTCAGTGACATTATTCAGCATTGTTCAGCGATATTGCTCAGCAAACAATCTGAATTGGAGAAGTACATCATTGTTATGTCATAAAAGAATAAACAAAAAAACCACAAAAAAACACAAAAGAGATATATGGCTGTATTTCAGATTCATTAGCATTGATCGACAATGGATTACTTTAGAAGTATCAGTTTCGACTCCCTAGCCGATACCGGTTGATGGAAGAGAGTGATTTGTGGCTGGACTGATAATTTGCAGCCTATCTGTAGTGATATAGCGGCAGACAAGCTTTTGTTGTACAGTAGACACTTGACCAACTAACATGTCCTGGCAGTGTTTGCGGATCTTTGTAATTGGAGAGGGTTGTATCATCCCTAGGGAGTAGAGGAAAAGTTGAGTGTTTGTGTATATTTGTTTTCCGTGACTAGTGATAATTTAAAATCCTGAGGTGCGATTTTTCATCCTGAAAAAAAATGACTAAAACATTGTCTGCATTTTAGTGAAAACAATGAGTAGGAAGGCCATGTAAATGGAATGGACTGCAATTAATTCTGTAGTCATAGGGGATATGTGCTTACACAGTGTCCCCTCGATATAACGCAGAAGTTGTGGTCCATGACCAACACCCCCACCCCCACTCCACCCGTGTTACAGTACCCGCCTTATGTATGATATTGCAGGGAAATAACGAAAATAAAAATGGGAGCATTATATCTGAATCCGCTGTGTATCGGACCGTGTTATATCGGGGGGCACTGTACTATAATAAAGAATGGTGTGGATTGGTAACATGACATATTCCAGCTACGACGTAAAGCAATAATTAAATCAAACAATCCTAGTGCCTAAATGAAGCGGTTTTCATTAAGTTGTTATAACTTGTAACCTACAGCGATCGAAATTAACATTAGTCCGCTAGCCCGGGCCATTTCTCCCAATGCTAAAGGTATCCTAAGGACTAGTAGAAATTCACGTCTTCTGTTATTTGTATCACTATTAGGACTAGTAAGTTTTAAAGTTAATTTCGATCACTGAACCTATCCTTTTCTTCTTGAATAAAATATGTGTATACTAATGTGACTGATTTATGAATGCCCTGAGAATTTGTATAATATTTTTTTTCTGCAAATTTAGGAACAAGGAATTTAATATATTTTTTATTGATAATAAACTGGGATTTAAAAAAAAAAATACAAAAAAATTTGGGTAACAATATTCTATTAGATAACATAATGGAGACATCTTGTGTATCCTAAAATGAATTCAGACAGATGACACGACAAGATTTGCAGGAAGCGATCAGTGACGTGGGCCGGACACTTGTTTGGATGCGCATCAGGTAGACAGGTGTCTGCTTCCAGGTAGACAGCAGAGTGTCTGTACTCAACACTAGACTAGAATGAGGGATTGAAGGCTGTTCAGGGGCCCTCTGTGCGAAACAGAGTAACTCTACGGTCATCTCAACTCCAGCCTTAGCCACAGACCACACCGTAACTCTACGGTCACCTCAACCCCGGCCTTAGCCACAGACCACACCGTAACTCTACGGTCATCTCAACCCGGCCTTAGCCACAGACCACACCGGTTACCAAGGTTGGAGTTAAGGTTACCTTAGAGTTGCACTGTTTCATACAGGCGAGGACAGATCTATAACAGCATGCTTAAAGAGCCTGCAGATTCCAATCGCTGGTATGTTTGTTCACATAGTACTTCAATCCCTCCATTCGTAAACTGGTATAGGACTCTACTTGCAGTCAGAGAGTGATTTACGACCACCGAGAGCAGCAGATACCAGGCCAGTCTCGCGACCAACAACACACCATCAATTTCACTAGTGCTTTTTTTCTTCCCTCTTTTCCTTTTCCGTACTACTACTACAGCTACCTGCTTTCTCTTCGGGTTACTTTTTTTTTTATTGCGAGCCGAAACGTGTACAAGATTAATTCCAAGATAGCTGTCAATCGGCCGTGGTGAACTTTATAGGATGTGGAGTGATGAAAGCGCAGCTGCCGATGTATATGTCTGATTGGAGACGGAGATTTTACCCTTTGATTCTGTCTGTGGTATTCACGCATCACAGTCGTAGTACGGCTTAGTACTGGGCAATGATTTGAAACATTATTTTTTTTGTTATTTTAAATAATTACTGTAATTGTTTTTTTTATAGATATCTAACCTTCAACTCGTATCTCCAGTGTAGGTCTGATGATTATTGTCAAAGTCTGTTCTAGCACTGACTTGTCACATATGGGTGAAATATTCATACTGCCATGTAAGACACTAATTTAATCAATCCAGTATTGACATAGCATCATTGGATTCTAGAGGTTTCATAATAACGTGTCTAGTTTTTGATATTACAGAGATTCTCTCTTGTTATATATATATACTACGAGACCATAATCCTATTGTTAGTGGTCTCTATACAGTGGATCCGTGTTTATCCGGACTTCGGATATCCGGTTCCCTCGCTCTCTGCATACTGGGATCCATATATCAGTCTTCAGTGTAAAATGACTCGGACATCCAGAAATTCAGTTTTCTACACGATTTTACCGGGAACGCAACCGTCCGGATAAACTGCCTATGTATACGAGACTTCAATGGGACTGTGATGTTCTTGTAGGACTTGTAGCAGTTACAAGAGCTTCATGAAATAGTGCTTCAGTCTTCTATCCCTCATCTCACACAACCCAGCTCATTTAATGTTGCTCTTCCACTTTCTTTTGATTGTGTGTGGGTGAACGATTCCCACTGAAACGTAAAACAATAACTCGCACACTCTTCCGGTTTTCGGATGACAACCAACTAGCATCAGAAATGTCCATGAAAGACAATCATGTATGTACATTCGTGACGTAGTATCTAATGTGAAGACATGTTTATCACATGTTTATACATGCATCAACATTCTAATGAACATGAAGTCCGTTAATCGCTTCTAAACACTATAAAAACACAGGACGACTTGAATGTATACATGCAATTAACATGATGAATAGGAAATTGCCGGACATGCATTTCGTCATGGTTATTATGGGGTTATGGCTTTTTCATATCCTGAGGTTGTTATTCTGGTCCTTTGGTCATCTGGTAGCCAGGGTATCGTTCCTCAAAGCTCTCATGTCCATTGATGAGTACAAGACCATATCACTCTTGTAAGGGCCCAACCACTGTGTTTTAGAGATGGCTATGATAGTGTTAAGGTTTCTTGGTAGATACGAAAGCTTCGAGTAACGATACCCAGATCTACAATATGCAGTCCAACATCCTCCACCCCCCACCCATACCCTCCTTTACCTCATCCCCATGCCCCAGGGACCATTAAATCTCCCAACTTCCAGTTAGCAAGGAAATTCAATTATCTGTGATCTCTTTGAACACTGGTTTGAATGCATCTGAACAAAGGCTTCGTTACTTATCTGGATCTAAGCTGACAGGGCTGTGCATTAGGTACCACTTTCTATGGAGTCTAGAGAATGGCTTCACTTTGATTGGTTGTCCACTCCAATATCACTAATGTCGATGACTCCAAACTGTGACAGAATACTGCAGGGATTGGGGTATATGTATACTAGTTTACATTGCAACCGTTACAAACTTGCTCTTTGTTTTGGTATTAATAACCAAACATGTCTGATGGATTTTCAAAATGATTGCTCAAAGTTTGGACTGTACTGAAGAAACCTTAAACCTGAAGGAGAACATATTTTGTCAGTTTAACAACCTTCTTCCTGTTTGAGGAAATTGGAGACATAACCTATAGAATGGTAAAAGTTATTATTATTCCAGTTTAGAAGTCGAGCGTAACTTTTTAAGTACTGATGTGTTTGCTGGCTCATGAATCTTATTACAACAGAAAGTAGTGCCAGGTTCTCCCTACCAAACAACAGAACACTGAAGACAAATATATAGTTGAAAATGACAACAAACAAACCACACACAAAATAAAGAAACAATTCTCTAGAGTTGCATGGCCTCAAACTTGGGGAACATTGATTTCAGGTATGCAAATCTGGGTGGCAGTATGCTTTTAATTCTATAACCATCTGGCTACAATAACCATAAACTCTTACATTATTTTGACCCACTAAATGTATAGGGGGCCATTTTCTTAGAGAGTTGGGGAAAACAACACTTGTATGAATATAAAGTACTGCTAGTTTTGAAGCTACTTCAATTATATGTCTTGGTGTCCTAGATTTCTAACTAACCCCTTTCATCTGGGTGGCACATGTCTAGTCAATTAACAAATCCTGTATCACTGTCTTGCCCAGTGGAGAGAGCCACATCCAATCCACAAATACTCCGATCTGAAGAAAACAGTCTATGTTAAAAGCAAGTGGAGCTGTCGGCCCAACAAGCCGGACCTGTGAACGAGATCTTCAGATCCTCTAGATTAGAGAATAGAATATGATTTGTTTTCCATGTCTGAGGCTTGTTTAACACACTGATGTCCTTATTGCAGTAAGCTGGCGCCCGATGGTGTACGATACATACAAGAAGCTATTTAGCTATAATGGACTATATAGAGAGATGTAAGGATACTGTAGAATACAAGATTGAACCCAGGCATGTTGCTGACAAAGGTTTGTCAGATTCTTGACTGACTTGTGGTTGGCAATGTTGTATGGATTTAACCAATGTGGTATATTCTTCAGGAGATCTTCTCTGTCAAGGTCTATTCTGACATTCTGATGTCTTCTCCAGCTACCATTAGCTGCAGTAAAACGCCTATAGTACACTTTAGTCAGTGTGTATTGATATAAAAGGTTTCTGATCCATTTACTTTCCTTCTTCTGGATTAATATTAGAATCTCTGCCCTACATTATATTTGTGTTGCGGCACCTCCAGTTGCCTCTGGCAGAGAGAAGGTTAATCAGTAGTCTAACTGTACCTAGATGCTGTTTTATGGTTATTTCTTTTTGGCAGGGAACTATTCACTGAATGTATGGCCTTACCGCTCATTTCAGAATAGAATCTTTTTTTTTTTTAGATTTGTGTTCATTTATTTTTTCTGTCTTGCCATCTCTTCATTTCTGATCTGAAAATCTGGAAGGGATTTATATCTGCCAAATATTTATTAATGTTATTCTGTTTGTTCATAGTATTTGGGCTTATCATGCTTATCAACATGACAAGAAGGAAATAAGCAAACATTCATGACATGAGGAAAGTTGATGACCGAGTGCAGTCCCGGAGAATAACAATAATACGAGTCTGTCCTTGGAAATTTAAATGTCATCATAGTGACCAGTGTTTTTATGTTTATTGATTTAGAAGTGTCATAACAGTGATGTCACTTACCTGTTTAACCCTCTCCCTGCTGCAGGCAACCAGAGATACCCTAAAGAGCAGTGCCTGTGCCTAATCCAGCAGGGAGAGGGTTAATAATGTCCCTACCAATCAGAATATATGTTGCCATTAAATCTTTTTATCCTCACAACTGTTATGGTAAGAATTAATATTTGAATTTTCAACCTTCATTCAGAGAGAATGAAGAGAACGTCTCTTACTACAAAATTCACCATGACATATTTCAGGCATCTTTTTGTTTTAAATTGTAATTTAAAGCCACTTTCAAGATCCTTTCACTTGTACCACAGCTTTTATTACATCATTCAACTATGATAAAAGGGTGGATTAGATCAGAGATTCAAACATGAAACAACATTTTCATTGTTAAACAAAGATAATTGATTATATAAATTTGAAAGAGTTTGTAAATGCGTACTATTGTAAATCACCCTGTTTATGTTTGGGTATAAACGTAACTGTTATTTATTTTGTTAATCCTAGACTGCCAAATCATGTAGAGCTCTGTAAAATCATCAATGTGGAAAGTAACATCCTAACAGGTCATTGACATATAGTGCTTGTATCCCTTTCTCATTTTACGAAAAAAAGATGTTAGATGCAATGCAATTTTGTTTGACAGTAAAAACCCATTTCCACACGACAACACCCAGCCAGTATTGCACAAGGAAATTACATCATTCTCTCTTTAGGCTCCATTGTATACTTGTCTTCATGATTAATGACAGCAAATAGGCGCTTATCACTTGAACATTTGTGTCTGGGTACGCGAATATTGATCTGAATACTGAGGACTCAAGCTGCTTATAATCTTTCTTGGGAATATTACCAGGAAAAGTCTTGTATAGGATGTTGGAGGTTGTACCACGACACCACCAGATGTGATTCTCTCAAGCCTGGGATTTATTTTTAAATCATGCTGGTTGCTGTGGTTGAAGTTTGTGAGAAAGGGATTTGGGGGTGGGGAGGGAGAGAGTGATAGAGAAAGAGGGAAAGGGGATAGATAGAAAGGGAGGGAGGGAGGGAAAGAGAGAGATATATTTTGTTTTTTAAACCATACTGGGTGCTATGGTTGAAGTTTGAGAGAGGGAAGGATTGGGGGAGGGGGATTGGGAGGTGGGGTGGGGAGGGAGTGAGGGGGAGAGATTTTGTTTTTTAAATCACTGGATGCTGTCCTTGAA
>JAUTBQ010195117.1:0-10092 GCA_032361185.1 Lepetodrilus ovalis | reverse complement strand
TGATTTTATAAAGTTTTCGTAAATTTGGTTCATAGATGAGAAAATTTGTGGTAATAAACAAGTCACATTTATCTTAACCTATGTGAACATGCTTTATTTTACATTTTTCACCTTTGACAAAGACTAATATTATAAATGCTTGTATGAAAACAAATATGATGTTTTCTTCTGAAAGAGGGTATACGGAATATCACAATCCTTTATTTTCAGGCTTGTACATTGAATTCCCAGCAAGAAGGGAAGAGGCTGCCATACTCCCATTACATAACCCTGCTTCACAACTCAGTCATAGGACCTCCTATGGTGAGATACCGTGATATTATCTTATTTCTTTGAACAGGTCTTTAATAGAAAACATTTCCTTGTTTTCAATGGTTTCAATTAGAAAAAATATGAACATTTAGAATATTTTGTGTTTGTATTTATGGGGACAATCGATGTTTTTATTTTATTTATGACATACGTGTATGTACATAAAGTATGCAAATTTATTAACAATTGTGAGGATATAATAAACTGTTTAGAGTAAATTAGAAATCCGATTTTTTTTTTGTTGGAATTCAATTTGAATATAATGATAAATTTGTCATCCCATATAGGTGAAAGATTCCTGCTAAGACGTAAAACAATAACTTGCTACTCTATGACAAATTTGACAACCTCATCATATTATTTATTTTTTTATCGCCAATTCTTAAAGAAACTTAATTTTTTTTCTATGGCAGATGGAAACGTCCAATGACAGCAGCTATGGCAGTGATCAGAGTTGTCAGAGTTCGCTGTCACGGCGCTCCAGACGACAAAAGCCGTCCGGCAGACCCAGATACGGGTCACGCCAAGAACACAATGTCAGAAACAGGTCGAGGTCACGGTCACGGTCAAGGTCAAGAAGTAGGAGCAGAGGTCAGTTTGTTTTCACTTGATCAGTTGTGACATTAACCCAAGTGGGCCAATCAGTGATCAATGCATTAAACTGTCTGTGTGACAGAGTCATATTTGAAGATGCCCTATGACCCTCTCCATGTTGAACTTGAATCGTCTACCTGTTACAGGTCAAATAATGGTATATTTTAAGCAATGCAGAAAGAGAGTTAATAAAATGTACTTCTCCCTAAGGTATACAAGGCATATCTGGTTGCCTCATGCACAGAGAGGATTAACCCCCTCCCTGCTGGATTAGGCCCAGACACTGCTCTTTAGGGCATCTCCGGTTGCCTGCAGCAGGGAGAGGGTAAACGCAGTGATTGTCATTATTTCTTTTAAAATGTTAAATGCATACATTGGCCGACTTGCATATAAATTCTTCCTTGGCAATTATACTTCTAACCCCGAGAGTACAAAACTTTTTGAGGACGATTTTATTCCCAAGCTCACATTTTATTTGGGAGTTTGTGAACAAAACCTTGAGTTGCTCAAGGGTTTACATGGCAAAAGAGGTTTTTTGGAATATCAGGGTTTTACAGAGATATTGTTTGTATTTACAGGAATAATGTATTGTATTTACAGGAATAATGTATTGTATTTACAGGAACCAGTGACTCTGGCTACCACCCACAGCACCGTGCTATCAACGGGCAGTCAGACACCTCAGTGTTCTCACCATGCACACCCAGTAATCTCAACTTCAGCAGTCAGCAGTTCAACCTGCAGACTTCATACGAAACCTCGCCAAGCTTCCTCATGGGAAGCCCCGAACATGTTCCACCTGAAAATGTGGAGAACATTCCACCTAATCCTGCTGCTGCTGCTGTTACTGCTGTTGCTGCTGCTACTCCACCGAGTTCCGCTTTGCCTTGTGGTGACGTCACGACTTCTCCGACGGCAGCAGAAGCAAGTCCTCACGGTGTGGGGAAGTACCAGTTCCCTCCAGCGTACAATGCCGTCAGGAGTCAGGGCTTCCTGTCCCCAGCCATGAAGCACTCGGCGTACATGAAGTACGTCCGGCTGAAGGAGCGACAGCGGAAGCTACGGAGTCTGCGTCACAGTGGCGTCGGTCAGGACGTGGCGCTGTCGATGACGGAAGGCGCAGAGAACGCGTCCGACTCGAGGTCTGTGGCGTCGCTGATGTCGTGTACTCTAGGTGAGAGATATAAAGTTTAAGTTAGGGCGCAGCTTGTTTTCTGCTGAAATCACGATGGTCTCTTGCCATGCCTGACATCTCTAGCAGTGTTCGGATTTACCGCTGACCCCGACCATTTCTCTCAATGCTAAAGGTATCCTAGTAGAAATTCATGTTTTTTGTAAACATTTCTTATTTGTATCATCAATTAGGCCAGTAAGTTTCCAGTGGTAATTTCAAACACTGATCTCCAGGGAAATTGTTTCTGTAATGTGGTGTTTTTGTTGTGACACAGGAAGTTACATGCCGGGTGTACACGCTCAGTTCGGGTCAGAGGCCGCACTGCTGTTGACCAACGACGCTGACCGCGACGAAGACAGCATCTTCAGCAGCGACACGTCCTTCCTCATGCACGACCCGAACGCTCTCCGGTAATATGAGATACTGATAGGCCCCAGCAATGTTTTTCACAATGAAAATTTCCTAGGTAGTGGTGGTTTTTAGTTGACCCTAATATTTTATTTCCTCCCAATTCTCCACACATAAGAGCTCAGGCCCTGAGATTACGAAAGTTATTGAGTGCGATTTCATGCTCAAACTAAAATTTTATATGGAGATTTGTGAACAAGACATGTGAACATGAGTTTTACTAAAAATTATTTCTGTAATATTGGGGCCAGAGCTCGCACTGATTATTTAAATATTTTAGCCCCAAATGAAACACCAAGGGGAAAAATCTGTGTCCATCTCCACATTATCTCTTATTGGAAGGAGAACCTCTGTATTACATAAAGGACATTGAGAGAGATATCAACATATCTATCATTGACATTGATACTATTGAAATGGAGGCCATTAAAATAAAACATAATGACTTCTGCCACGATACAACGTATTATCCTTAGTAATTCTCTGCTATGTTGTTATTCAAAATGTCATCTTTTGTTTCAGAGCATCAGAAGACACTGTCAGGAGTTTAGAAACTTCACATCTTAATCTGAGTCCTAAGTCGCCAGAGAAAGAACCCAAGCTGAACAACGTACAGAAGGTTAGACTTGAACATTGCTGCACATTTACTGCAAATGTAAATTAATTGTCTACTGTAGAATGTTTTAGTTATTGTTTATAGAAGATTTTGTCTTGTGATCAACTTGTCTGGCATAGCAATGTTCAGCAAATTTGTGGAAATCTTCTGATTTATTTGCACTGGACCGAGCTTGGGGCCTACAGTCAAGGCTTGTTTTAAACTGAAATCAAAATTGTCAGTTACCATGGTTACCATGCCTGACAACAGAATCCAAGACTGATTTTAACCTCTATTAGTTGTGAGCATGTCCTATGAGCTCTGCATCATACAGATTCAGATTCATTCACCTTATGTACGGTAGATATTAGGGCTGTTCGTTTTGCTACCAGATGACCTGACCCGGCAGCTGGCTAGACACTGTTGACCTGAGAAACGTTCTTGATTTGCCCAATTTCTTACCCATGATTCAACGCTCTGAGCCGCTGACACATGCCCGCTTAGCAGCTTTCGAGATACCAGCAAGCAACCGGCTGTGATATAGCTTATATTCCAAGTATTGGGCAAATCTGGTGCGATTTTTTAGTCACCGGGTTCAAGGGGGCTGCTGGGTCAGGTCAGCCGGTATCAAAATGAACAGCCCTATTCTCTCTTTACCATGTTTGCTGTAAAAGCTGATATATGTGAACGATTTCTTTCAGGAGTTTGTTGGGCCAGAGTTTGCCTATAGATCCAGTCGGCCTCTCTCCAAGATCAGCATGCCACTGCAAGGCGATGTGAGTACACGTGTTCTCGTAATAATGCTAATGTCGTCGCCTATGGGTGAGATATTCCTGCTGCGGCGGAAAGCAATAATTCAATCAATCAAAAATAATGCTAATCTTCTCACACCTGAAGGCAATCAGAAATGCGATGTAGAGCTGTAATTATTGTTAGGAAAACAGTATTTCCATAAACAATGGCTGAATAGAGTATTGAACATTTTAACTTTTTTATGTTTTAACGTTTTTATGGCTAAACGTAGTCTGGAAATATGTGATAAAGTTTTATTTATCCATTCCAGAGCCTGAAGAACCCATCACTGGCGCGACGAATCATCATCATCCACCTGACTGGTCAGAAGTTTGAGGCCATTGTGGACCCCAGTATTACAGGGAGACAACTCTTCGATGCTGTTGTGACTCACCTGGACATTGCAGAGTTCTTCTTCTTTGGTCTTTCCTATGTCAGTGGTAAGCTGTGTGCTGTTCACCAGGGTGTGTCGATAACTTTAAATAAATATTTGGAAAACAAACAAACTGGAATTTGAGTCAGTACTATATTCAATTATGAATGGCCAGATAGTTTCCATAGAATATGCAGCATGTATTTTCAAGCATTGGAGAACAATTTCAAACATGAGTATTTAATCAAATTCGAGCAAAGTCAACACAACATGATTATCTTTTGGAAGGTTTTTTCAAATTCAACAATAAAAATTGAGTTTGAATAAAGACATTTGAGATCTGTTGAGATTCAAACACCGGGGCTCAACAGTAAGGATTGTCTGCCTGCCCGTGACAGATCATCCACAGACGGACAAGTGAAATAGCCCAGATTAACAAGCCCTTTGCCTATGGGGCAAGTAGTTTAATGTCTGACAGGCCACAGGGACAAGTGTCTCAAAAAGTTAATGTAGAGTCCTAAACACGGCAGAGGTTTGTCATGACATGTTGACTTGAACACGATTTGAATCCGAACATAATTGAAGTTTTCAAGAAATCATGTTGAGATCGTTGATGAGAACATAATATAGGTATCATGTTCTTATGCCCAGCTTCTACTGTTGCTACAGAAGGCGAGCACTTCTTCCTGGAAGGAGACACAAAAGTCCACAAGGTGGCACCAGAGAGCTGGAAGTCCGGAGGTAAGGGCTTCGTGTCCACCGTGACCTTCACCTTGCACCTCAGGGTCAAGTTCTACGTAGACAGCATCTCGGACATCAGGTGAGGTGTTAGTCTGTGCTGATCATCCCCCACAAATCGCAGTTTTTTTTGTCATTAATAATGTCATTAATTATTTTAGTAATCGTCTGTACTGTCATAGTGGTAGTTATCAACTTCTCAGTACCAGCCGGTGCCCACAGGTTTACTGCAGTATTCAGTGCTAAACTGACAAACCATGATACAGTGTTCCCTCGATATAACACTGAATTTGGGGTCCATGACTTATACGATAGTACAGGTAAATAACAAAAATATAAATGGGATCCACATCTGACCCCACCTTATATCCGAATCCGCTGTGTATTGAACAGTGTTATATCGAGGGGACAGTGTATAAGCGAAAGAATCTTGAAAGCGACACTAAATCCCAATTAAAAAATAACAATAAATAAAAGTTAGTATTAGGTGCTACAAGTGTTTCAGGTTTCAACCTGGCATCAAATAACAAGTTATGAGAAGAGTTAAATAATCTTGAAAATGACTCTTAATCTGAGAATAGTTATTTTTTTTTACTTATTTGTTTCTCAATGAAAACACCACTATAAAAGTAACAGACATCTGGGGCCGAGATTACGAAACTTTCTGAGAACGATTCCATGCTCAAGCTCAAATTTTATATGGGAATTTATGAAAAAAAATCTGACTTGAGCACGAAATTGTACTCAAAGTTTCGTAATCTACGAGCCTGGGCAAATACAAAACTTAAAAATTAATTATAATTTTCTCATTGAACGCGTCCATCCCTACGTACAGCGTTGCTGACGGCCAGTTCTGTTGTTCTGCTGCAGACACCTGGGCAGCTACCACCTGTTCTACCTCCAGCTGAGACACGACCTGCTGGAAGAGCGCTGTCAGTGCACGGAGGACGAAGCCATCACCCTCGCAGGCCTGGCCCTCCAGGCCGAGTTCGGCGACCATCTCGGCGACGGCATGGGCGGCGGCTACTTCGTCCCCGACCACTACTTCCCGGGGCGTGCGCGACTCCGCATGGGGGCGGGGTTGGTCAGAGAGAAGGGCGTGGAGGCACACAGAAGGATTGCTGGGATATCGCCCACTCAGGCTGAGCTGGAGTTTATTAAGGCAAGGAAGTAATAGGTTATCCTGTATGTTCCGCATGTAGCCCGGTGAGACGTAAGATGCTTGTGTTTGTGCTAAATCACCCTGTTACACATGTTTAGTGTATATTACCATGGCTCCATAAGAATTGTCCACCTGTCCTGGACAGGTATGATCCACAGGCGGACATGTGAATTATCCCAGATTAACAAGCGTTTTACCTACAGTTTTATGTTTGACAGGGCACAGGGACAGGTGCCTCAATGTAGAGCCCTATATTCCATCCATATGTATATTGTAGCTGTTGGATGTTTATCTTTTAGATCAGCTATGTACGACAGTCTTTTGGTTAGTATTAATGCTTATTTCGTTTCAGGTTGTGATGAGCTTGACAGAGTATGGCGTGCATTTCCACAAGCTTTTGAAGGTACGATCTCTTCCTGTTCTTGAAATGGATTTGTTATTCTATCTATATATTTAGCATGAATATCCCCTCTGGTACAGCATTGTCAATTGCTACTCAATAAATAACCATTATGTGAGTGAAAGAATCTTGAAAGTGGCTCTAAACTGCAATTTTTCTTCTTTTTTTTAAAGAAATAATTTGATTTCAACTGAATGATGGTTAACTGGAAAATATTCTTAGGGTATATTTTTATATTTAAATCTACTGGTAGTGTTGTATAAGTACATTTTAAATGGATTTAATTCATGTACAAATGACTATTTTATTATGATTTTCATGACTACAGAAAAAGAGCGACCCATCCAGTGTGGTGTACGTGGGGATGACAAGTCATCGTGCAGTCATCTCTGAGCCGCAAGGTCATCAACGAGTCATCAGTCGGCATCACGCCTGGCACAACATCCTGAAGATTTCCTTCAACAAACGAAGATTCAGCATTCAGCCGAAGCCAGAAAGTCCAGTGTCAAAAGCCAAGCCTCCCAAGCTGAACTTCTACACCAACAGCTACAGGAAGTGAGTAGATACATTGAATTCTGGGATTATTTCTGTCCGCCATGCTTGTTTCCATCTATATGTTTGAGAGAAAAAGTACATCTCATTCTGTTTTTGAGACATCTCTCACCAATCAGTCTGCTGCACTTGTGTGTGGCCACCTGGCGAGCAAGCAAGGGCAGACAACCCATCTACAAGTGACATTGTTGTTGTTCCAGGGGTCACTACCTGCTTCAGTTCTGCACCTCCCAGCACCGCTTCCAGATGAGAATGAGAACCAGACCCAGCAACCTGGAGACACTGAGAGGTGAGATCTCCGACACTCAAACCATACACCCCTTGAGACGAGAGCTGCCTTCAGGCTGCACTACCTTTTTTTCTACATTTCTCTACGCTACTTTTCTAAAAGTAGTGGCTGGCTGAACGATTTTGTAGAAAAATAACATGAAATCGGATTGCGCGTGCGGGCAGTCCATTCACTTCATACTTTGGTGTTTCCTACTTTAGTAGCACTACGTAGTTCTATGTGTGTTTGCCGAGCGGCTATTGTTGCACTACACAGCCACCTGAACGCAGCCCAGCCCATAGACTGTGACAACTCATGGTGTAAGTCTCTGATGTCATTCTCGAGGGCTGACCTCATTCTTGTCTGTGCAGGGCCGAGTGACGGTGTTCAGATGGAGGCCAGAGCCATTGGCACGGACAGGACCGAGGGACAGGTGTACCCCAGATCACAGTCGGTCAGTGCCGAGGTACGTTTCTGACTGCTTCATTTATTTTCGTAACTTCCCCAGTCCTTACTAATGCATTATTGTCTTGCCTCAGAGAATCCTTGACAATATGGGGAAAATCTGTTTTGCGATCCTTGACGAAAGAAAAAGGAGGAAGTAGGTGGCGCCATGGTCATATAGGAGGTCACGAGAGAGGGGGGGAATCTTGCGAGATGTTTATTTTTGGAAACAGGGGTTTTGCCCATATTGTCAAGGAATCTCTCAGGTGAGAGAATAATGCATTAGTAAAGACTGTCTAAGTATACTCACGAAAAGAGAAAATAACCCAAATCTCCTTAAATTGAGACATGATAATAACCGTATACAGTAATTCCTAGAAGATTGGATTTGATAAAATGCTTTGAGAAATGAGAGGTATGTTTGCATTTGGATCAAACATGTTGAGAAATGAGATGTCTGTGTAAGTAAAGTTTCGCCGACGTCTGTATTCAGGTGACTGGAGACGAGCTAGGCATGAGAGGTCCGCCAGCCAAGTACAGGAGGTAGGTACATCTCTCTAATCGGCATGGCAGTGTTAGTCTCTAGACAGCTTGAAGGTCTAACACCTAGAGGAATGAAGGCATGCACCAATAACTACCGTAATTACTCTAATAATTCGAACACTCTAATAATTCGAACCATGCTCTGTGACAGCGTATAGGAGAGCATGAATTCAAACAGACTAGTCGTGATGTTAGTGCAAGATTCTAGAAAGTGACTCTAAACCCCATTGCAAAAAAAACCCAATCATTCGAACACCTATATTAATTGTCAAAAATAAAAATAAATTCCAACCCCAAAAATACAAACATTACAATTTTCTAAATATTTGGACCCAGTCATTTTTCAAATTATAATTTTCATTTTTTAAAAAAGATTCTTTCTTTATTTACCATTTTAATTGCAACCATGTTTTATACTTTAATTTGGTTGTCCCTAATTATACAAACATGGGTCATTTTCAATTTTCATATTTTTCTAATACATGATAATCGAACAGCTACAAATTTAATTATTTTATCTTGTTCGAATTATTAGAGTTATTACGTTAGTCCTCGGCATCTTACGAAAGAGTTACGGCTCTGTCCGTTTTCCATGCATCGTTACTTGTTTGGGTATGTTTATGATGGGGAGATAACCCATAGCAACTGACAGGCGAACCATTGGGGATAACTACACTGAACATTCAGATCTTGTTTCACAGTGTTTTTGCATCAGGGTCTGTGCTAGCATGCTCTCCACCGCTGAGGAAATACAGAACAATTGGCAGAATACAAACCAGGGACGTATTGTTTTGTAGTCTTGATACACAAGTTTCTTTTGGTAATATAGCAGGGAAAATGTTTACAACATATGTTTTAACAAGACAGAACGTTGACAGAAAGCATATTGTTATTTTCTAATCGAAATGTGCATCTGTATGACATCTCAATATGTATGATCTATCATCTGTTCTGCGACGTGTTAATCCACTCTGTGACACATGTTCTGTGTGAAATGTTCTGCATGTTCTGCATGGATTGTTCCGCAGCCCTCCTCCGTACAACAAGCACAAGCTAAGTTTTAGCATGGGCGACCTGCGTGACCTTGGACCTCGGGTGGCTAGACATGGGTGGCAGGCTGATATGTCTGTGTCCACCATCGACATTCGACACGACACGTGCAATGACCCGTACATGCTAGGTTTGTAGATCCTCCATTTTGCAGTCGATTGACTTCATGCAGGATTCGTAGGAATATAAACGTTCATTGGAAGTGTAAGGTTGAAACTAGCTATGTCAACTTCATTCGTAATGCTATCTAAACTATTGGTATCTAAAAGTAACACTCTCTAAGCTATATACTCATGCATATTAGTAACACTATCAAGGTTTGGGCTATATCTATTAGTAACACCATCAAAACTATCCATGCTTCTTTCAAAACAGTTTCCTAGTATATCCTTTAAGTAACTTTTTAACGGATCAGTGTGTAACAATGGATGGCACCTGCTACAAATGAATACATTATTATTGTTAGTAGTAGTAATACCATAAGTGCAGGTGGTAGCACAGTGGTAGAGCGCTTGGACCAGAGCCAAACGTCCCGAGTTCAAATCCCTCCCAGGGGGTTCCTGGCAACAATGTTCGTGAAAGTTCCCTTTCTGACACAAGATTGATAGGGTGCACTGTCTGTAGAGTGGCACTACAGTTATCATCCTTGGTCTGTCAGTACCAGCCGGTGCTCACAGGTTTACTGCA
>JAUTBQ010195106.1:0-10092 GCA_032361185.1 Lepetodrilus ovalis | reverse complement strand
ATCATTCGTAAACACACCTGGCCCCCGTTTCACACAGGTGTCCTAACTATTTAGGAGCTCATAAACAGTCGTCACCTGGCAACAAACGTTTTACGATGACGTCATAAGACTTATTCCTTCATAAATCGACATCTAACTGAAACTGGGTCATAAAGTTAGGAGCTCCTAAAGTTAGGACACCTTCGTGAAACGTGGGCCTGGTGTCATCCATGTGTCATCTAAGTCTGGTCAAGGTTAGATACATGTATAAATAATAATGAAACCATTTTGAAACATTCTGAAAATAATTTGATTAAATATCAAGATAAATATATAAACAAGACATTTTTTATTTAAGAATACATTAATATTGTGTTTTGATTTACATTAATACTATTTAACCCTTTCCCTGCTGCAGGCAACCAGAGATGCCTTAAAGAGCTGTGTTTGTGGATAATCCATCAGGAAGAGGGTTAAACATTTATGTTATAATGGCATTATAATATAAATGTGAGTTAATCTTTATAGTTGCTATTATACTGTTCCATGTAGTTAATTTTTATAGTTAGGTCCTGAATTTATTGCATTTCTTCATATATTAAACAATCTGAATACATGTACTTTGATTTATTTTTGTATGCATTAGGAAATAAATATCATTTATGATCACATTTCTCTTGATGATTAAACAAAACCTGAAATAGATAATTAAACTTTTTTAATCTTTGAATATTTTTTGCCACATAAAACAAGAGTATGGCATCTAATTTTCTGTGTTGTCTTATCACAACTAATGCAAGCTGACATTGTTTGAAACCCAAATGCACATTATTTCTAATATTCACACAATATTGATTAACCTAAATGGAACATTATTGTCATATTTTGTCCTGCAAGCAAATGAGAATAGTGTAATCAGGTTTTTTGTCCCTGTGGGCTCAGTACTGTTGTTGGCAAATATATATATTAATTATCCATCTCTGATTATTAATAGAAAGGAAAACAAGCCTTACATTATGAATCACAGAAGAAACATTAATAATCTTGGTGTTTGTCTTCTATTGTGTTGGTGATTAGCAGTATCTGTTGCAATCAACAAATCATGCTTTTGTATCAAAACTTCCCCATTTTGTAACCAGATATGTGGCTGCCAAAACGTGATGGTTTATAAATTCCAGGCCAAGATCAAAAGGTGATGCCATGTTATATTTTGCTTGCAAATCGGGCCCCAAGATTACGAAACTTTCTGAGTACGATCTCATACTCAACTCAGATCTTTGTTCATAAAACGTCATGTGACGTCATAGCCGTTTAGTCTCGGGCTATGACGTCACATGACGTTTTATGAACAAAACTCTGAGTTGAGCATGAGTTCGTACTCAAGAGAGTTTCGTAATCTTGGCCCGAGCTGTCAACAAACACTGTATTTTCCTGCAGAACAAATGTCATACTGAACAAATGTCATACTGTCTTTAAATTGTTCCATATGCAGTTAAATGCCATTATTTATAACTAATATTAAGAGTTTCTTCTCGTATACATTTGAAGTCCTTTCCGATGATGTATGTAACGAGGCACAGTCGTTTGGGTTCACCAAACAAAAGTGATCGTCTGCTTCAATCATGGGCTTGTTTCTTGGAAAACTAGTGATGCCACGAATATATGGATCCAGATGATGCCATAGTTGGCAAAATTTCCAAATATTTTTTTTGTCATTTCGGCACTCACCACTTAAATAAGGGGGCACGAAAGTAGTGTTGGTGAAAAAAAAGTCCAGTTTAACAATATTATGAAACTGTTCCTATTCAAATGGCTCTGCATTGGAAAACATGGACATGATTATGTATAAATATGCCAGAATCTCCATGTTATTAGCTTTGGGGGAAATACGTTCTCTGCTTGCTTCTTTATGTTCCAGTTCAGAGGACACAAAGCGTTACGTACGTCATGCAAATTTGTATTGGCAGCTCTGTTCTAACCAAAGGTTGTACATAGTAATAAACAGCACAAACACATACAAGGAAGCTCCAATAAACAGCACAAACACATACAAGGAAGCTCCAATAAACAGCACAAACACATACAAGGAAGCTCCAACTAAGATATTTGGTCTCCACTGATATTTTTTTGTGTTGTGATGGAAAGCGCATACAACACTGACAACATGGCGGTATCATCGTGTAACAAATCGGACGCCATTTTTGCCTGATTTTCGTCACAATATTGATGATCAAAAGCACTAGCCTAACCATTAAATTTAGATTTTTTTCATAAAAATAATGTTCCATAACAGATGAGTGATGTGGTAGGTTTTAATTTTTCTTGTACGTAATATATTGATAGCAAATCAGATTTTCAGTTTGAGTGTGCCAAGTGTACCAATGATCTGAGCCGTACATATATGCATCTGGTAACTAAGACAACTATTATATCTATTTGATGTTTGTTTTAATGGCCTGAGGACTATCCATATTCAGTAATATTTGGGTGAGAACATGGTGAGATTAAAAGTAAATGAACTGCATAATGTAAAACACAATAGGAATAACCATGATCATTATGAACTGCTCTGTATAATAATCATGATGGGGAAAGTACAAGTAACATTACTATATTCATGATGGGGCAAGTAAAAGTAACATTACTATATTCATGATGGGGCAAGTACAAGTAACATTACTATAATCATGATGGGGCAAGTACAAGTAACATTACTATAATTCATGATGGGGCAAGGAAAAGTAATATTACTATTATCATGATGGGGCAGGCACAAGTAACATTACTATATTCATGATGGGGCAAATAAAGGTATCATTGCTATAATCATGATAGGGCAAGTAAATTTAACATTGCTATAATCATGATGGGGCAAGTACACATAGCATTATTATGCACATTACTATATATGCATACAGCCCTTTCATAAATCTATTTAAAGAATATTACTGTGAATACCACTATAAATAGGGCACATCGGAAGTGCTTCATTGATTAGCCTTCAACCATAATTTCCTGATAATGTGGAACAGATCTATAATTCGGTGTATATCTTGATGCATAAAATTCCACTTGTCATACGTTTTTATCCAAATTTGCTGTGTGTTCTCTGCAGTGCAAACCAGTCTCCAGATACAGCTATACAGGCCATTCTTGAAATGGACAAAAAATTCGAAATGATACAACGATCAAATTAATATTCGGATTAATATGTCACAGCCACATGTGATAATGATATATCTGCCGCAATTATATGCCACTTTTCTCGCAAATCAATGGCACTGATGACAAGAGCCGATATTTGGTAGTAAAGTTGTGTACAATCATGTTGGAAACTAGATCGTTATCTTGACCAAGTTCTTCCAAGCCAGTGTACTTTGATTGGATGACAGTCAATGCTTGTTAATATACCTTGGCTAAGACATCAAAGCTTTCTTTGGAAAATGTCAGATCGACTGTCTGTTATGAGAATGTTGCATATGATGTTCAAATAAATGAAACCCAGGTTAGGTAGATTATCATATATGCTGGGTGTGTGCTTACACAACATTGACACCTTCTTGTCTGAAGAAGAAGTCAACAAAATATCGGGTTAATGTATTTATTTGTTCTCTTAATATTGATTTTGTCCAATTTTAGATCATGAGATTCAGATACATATGTGCGGCTCTGAACTGTTCTCAAGGTTGTCTAACCACAGGTCCCACATCGGGCACCATTGTATATGGACCATCCCCATCCTGATATTCAAACTCGGGTTGATGGATCATGTCCAACACTCTACCAGTTTAGCCAAAGATCCTGCTGGTGGGACCAGGGCTCTGGACTAAGGTATGCCCGACGTACAGGGGCAAGTTAAATTGCTCTGCGGGCAACCTATTTTTTAACATATAGATGCTTTGGTGCCTTTACAACTTTCCCTGACTAGCCCTGCGGGCAAGTAACTCAAAATGTTAGTCTGGAGCCCTGGAGGACCTATCTGTTTCAAGAGCAAATAACGTAATGCCTAAGTACATAATTGGTGTGTTTCCTGACCTATAGCGAAGACACACCCAATTGCAAAGTATAATGAGCTTTTTGACATTCTTTAACTTATTCAAGCATATGAGATTATATAGCGGCAATCTAGAGCAGTCCTGTTGGCATTTCTTCCACTGACATGGATTCACAATATCATTTATTCCTACATACAAAGTTGTCACCTGCACTACACTATACTTGCCTTGCAAGGTGTTGTTTGTTGGACAATTATCATGTGGGTACTCAAGATATGTCCAGCTTTAAGTTTTGCTGCATTATGATTGGCTGAAAGATACTATTACTACTGGAGATTGAAAGCTCACGATAGGTCAAATGACAAATGTGATATAGGAACTGATTCATATATATGTTTTTAGCTTCCCATCATTGAATATTTGGAAGAGACAAAGTCTGGGGTGAAGATACTTCCAGACGATCCTCTGAAAAGACAAAAGGTAATGCTTGTAGTTCGTGAATGTATGCCATTATACACAATATATACTCTTAGAATGAAGGGAAGTAACTCTAGGGAACTTGAACGCCAATGTTGAATTTGTCCAATTCTCTCTGTGATTCATTCATTGGGAATCTGAACTAGTTTGACATCTGAACTAGTTTGACATCTGCGGAATGGGATTTTTGGAGATTTTATGGTTACAAAATTAATAGTGATACTATTACAAGCTGATGTGCAAAGACTGAATTGTATTGTCTATATGTGTATTGAGATTGTGTGTAGTCTTCTATATTTATAACACAGCTTTTTCCGATTGGTTCGTTTAAGAACATGCGTAATTCCATTGGGCAATCTTACCCATTAGATGTCGTGTAGTGATGAGTAACAATGGTCATGACACGGCATGGCATGGACAGTGGTGAAGACGTTGTCGTACTTGTATAAACATTACATTTCTAAAAGGAAGAGAAGCAATGTTGACTTATTTAAATCAACTTCTCTTCATTTAAATTCACTATGTGCAATATAAACAATAACCCACTTGTTACTCGGGATTGCAGATTATGTTCCCCGAGTTGGTGACAAACCTTTACATATTGTGAATAGTCTGCTAGTTTTCTCACAGTGTTATTGTTTCTCTGTCTAGACATGTTATTGTTTCTCTGTCTAGACATGTTATTGTTTCTCTGTCTAGACATGTTATTGTTTCTCTGTCTAGACACGCGCGCTGGCGGAGATCATCAACGCAGGGATACAGCCGCTCCAGAACCTGAGTGTTCTCCAGGAGATCGGGGACGAGAAGAAGATGGCCTGGGGAAAGAAGTGGATCGAACATGGATTCGATGGTCTGTGTATGATGCAATATGTATTCAACAAAATAAATTAAGGGCCGATAGATATTTTATGAGGAAGTCAATTCCAAATTCTGGAACTTGGCTTGATACAACTGGTGCCATTCTTCTTCCAATATGGCTGCAAGTTCTTGGAGAGAATCTGGAGCCTACAGATATTTGGAAATATGCAGTCGATCTGTTAGGATTGAAGCAAGTCAGATTCTTGAAAGAACAATATACCTATACTGCATAATTATTTATTTAATAATATAATAATAATACTAATATTTTATAAAGCAACCCAACAACTCAGTTTCAAATCCCAGGATCAGAATGATACACAGACGTGGCAGTTTCCCGTGGATTTATTTGCCCTGGATCTGTTGGATTTATTTGCCATGGATGTGGCCAGGTGGACGTATTTGCCCTGGATATGGTGGATTTATTTGCCCTGGATCTGGTGGATTTATTTGCCATGGATGTGGCCAGGTGGATGTATTTGCCCTGGATCGGTTGGATTTATTTGCCATGGATGTGGTGGATTTATTTGCCTTGGATGTGGCCAGGTGGATTTATTTGCCCTGGTTCTGGTGGATTTATTTGCCCCGGATCGGTTGGATTTATTTGCCTTGGATGTGACTTGGTGCCTGCAGCACATGCTAGTTTGCACTGAAATGACAATTGTTTGTTGCCATGGCTGGTTGCGGCATTGTTTTCAAATGTTTTGTCTAAATCTTCGTTCCAGGCTTGGAGAGGGCTCTGCAGGAGACTGCTGGGAAGTTCTGTGTCGGGGACCAGGTGACCTTGGCTGACCTCTACATCGTGCCCCAGGTCTACAATGCTAACAGGTGACAGTCAGCGCAGGGCTATAGCTATTTTATTCCCTCATTTACAGATTTTTCAGTGATGTTTTTAGCTCGGGCAGTCAAAAAAATTGTTTTAAGAAAAGTGTTAAAGTTGTAAACAAGTCTGATAGAGGATGCTGTTTTCATTCTGAACAGTGGTTTTTCATCAGATAAATGCATATCATAACTAAAAGGCAGGAAGAACAATTTTATATCTCAATTTATTTATTTTGCAAAATGAATACAATCCACACTTACATGTTGGAAAACCATGTACCAGAGGATGCACATGACATCAGTTGAGTGAGATATTAATCTCCAACTATTGTGAGTGATGTACTCAAGACTGTAGACTAACCTGACGCAACGTGGACAACCTGGGATTTTTTTTTACATATAGCACCTTTGGTGCCTTTACAACTTGCCCTGACAAACCCTGCTGGCAAATAACTCAAAACAATTGTCTAGAGTCTTGGTACTTTTCCACACAAACTTACTTTTTTTATTTTCAGGTTCAGTGTAGACATGAGTAAATATCCAACCATCGCCAAGATCCACGCTGATCTGATAAAGATGGACGCCTTCAAGGCCGCGGATGCCAACAACCAGCCAGACACGCCAGATGACCAGAGAAAGTGAACACTCCAAATTTCACGTAGAAAAAAACAACCAATCACATTAAGGGACGATTGTTGGTTCTGGGGCATTAGGTTATAGGTAGACTAGGCATATATAATATATTCGATACCAAAGTCATCTCATCAACATTTTATAATTGGCTATTGGCCTTATGTTTCATACTTCTAGATTTTAATGGTTTTTATTTTTCAAGCTGCTAGGCCATGCTTTTTGACTAAATATACGTGTGTTTCACTATTGCATGCCCCACACAGCCATGATATTAAAATGCTGACACAGAACACCAATTCCAAAAATAAACTTTGATAATAATTATGATAGCAAAGTAAGGACTTTGTAGATGCTGCTACAGTGAAATATTTATATTTGAAAAAAGTATTTTATACATGTTAGGTTTGTTGCCAAATATTGAGAAGTTGCATCAATGAGGTATACACAATATGTTGCTGCAATACTTTCATACATTGATCCCTGATCCTATTTAGATGACATTAGAAACATCATAGAAACATCATGAAAATCTAGCTATTGTTATATATACATGTAGTTGTCATTGGTTGTTATCACTTGAAATCCGGCCCCAGATTAGGAAACTTTTTGAGTATGATTTTATGCTCAAGAAGATTATTTGGGAATTTGTGAACAAAACCTGAGTTGAGCATGAGGCTGACCTCCAACAAGTTTCACTATCTCTGAGCCCATTGTAGTCTAAACATCACATTGTTACATGGATAGTCTGACCAACATAGTTTAACTTTATAGGAGCTTCATGACCTTATACATGTACTTTTTCTCCAGCTGTCCAGGCCCTGAGATTACGAGGCATGTTTGATTCAACTTTTGTTCACAAGTCCCCATATAAAAGTTTAGCTTGAGCATGAAATCGTACTCAAAAAAAGTTTTGTATTCTCTGGGCCAGCATTTGAAGTTTACTCAAGATATATATTTTTATATGAATTCTCAAATCTGTTTTCTTCCACTGTCTTGTATGTTGTTTTTTTGACATTACACATACAAAAGTTTTTTTGCCATGCTTACAGTTTTGCAATACATGTGCCATATTCCGGTTTGTATCTCATCTACTATGCAGGTCATTAATGACGTATATTTGATAGTCCTCGATGATCAGCTGAAACAGTCACATTGTTACTTACTATCAGTGATGGATGTTGCCCTAATGTTGAGTCTATGCTTTAAATGTGGATATGTATGCAACATTTACTTGTACATGTACAGCTGATTGAATCTATTTTCAGCAGATGCAAGTCATGGCAGCTATATTGTATATTTGAATGGAGAAATATTAAGAATAAATGTTTACGAACCTTAGAGTTTAGTGTCATGCCATTTATGAAAATTAACATTTGAGTGTATGTGCAAGGAAACCATTTGACAAGAATACCTACAATAATTGGGAAAGAACTATAAACTACATCTATATATAGTTATTTCTTGTACTTGGTGCCTGTCAAAGACATTTAGTGACAATTTTTCAATTATTAATGATTTTCTTTCTAAAAAAATATGAAGAAAATAAATAGTTTTAAAAAATTGCCACAAAACATCTTTGACAATGACTAACATGTACTTTGCAACAGGTACTGTACTGTTATTCTTGGCTGCTATTCAAGGCCAGGCATAGCATGTAGGGTCTAATTATGTGGACTGCAGTGCTATTTTTAAGCATAGCATGTCACTATAACCTGACTTTTTATTGTAACAGTGTAACTGTTTATTGTAACATTGTAAACCTCCTGCTTACTGACCGCTGTAACCATGTGATAATCTTGGAAGATAATAGTAAGTCAAGAAAACCTGATACTGTCCTTGATTGTTGTGCTCTGGCGGGACTGTTCTAGGGAATATTGGAGACAGATCACAGAACAGTCTGATCATGGACCCAGTTGCACAAAGCAATCGTATCTCTACTATCATGCGTGTGTGTGTGTGTGTGTGTGTGTGTGTGTGTGTGTGTGTGTGCATAAGTGCGTATGTGTCTATTAAATCTATCTGATTAAAACAGAATTAGTGAGTGAGAGAGAGCGTACATGTATGTGTGCATGTATCTATATATCTTGAGTCTGTATTAACATCTATTGGGTTATTTTATACCCACCTGTAATGATGTAGTCCAAGTAAACATCACATCAGACATGCTTTAATTAAGTGCATATCTAGGCACAAGCTTCCAAACACATGTCCGTATCTAAAGGCGCGCCTGGTACTACACCAATATGCATAGCACGCTATGTATTTATGGTATTAACGGATACCTTATTATAGAAGCATACGCTGCATACAGCATTCATTCCTGACAACATGCCAGCAAATAAAAGGGTCGTTGAAGCATGGTGTTATTGTTAGACAAGTGACCGTTTGCTTACACGGCTTATATTAACGGATGTTCATTGATCCAGAGAATACTGATTGGCAACATTTACCAGGAATCTTATCTAAAACGAGCCAGATACTTAATAATAATTTGCATTGTCAAAACAATATAAAACAAAATAAATAAAATTGATTATTCACAAAATTTCAATATGTCAAATTTCAAATGACAAAATAGTATGTGATTATTTTACTATGTAACCCGCGGACGGCCAGTAAATAGATATATCAGTAATCAGATAATCATTCTGCAAGCGATCACGCTAGTACCAAAAATAGAACGAAATAATTGAAATCATGCCTTCCTTACAAAATGCTTTAATCAGTTTCGCACAATGAGATACGTTGACACTAAATATTATGTTCACACAAATTAAAAAAATTTCAGCAAACAAATCACCTAACTTACTTAAATAACCTGCCCCTGCGCCCAGATGTTAGTCATATCAACTCTCATTTGGTGCATGTAGTTTATACATCGCAATTATTTATTGTGCATAGCCTGTGGGTTTGGTACAATGCAATATAAACATGATCTATGAAGCAACGCATGGTAGTTTATGACCCAAATATCGTAATTTGATTGCAATACTTGCATTATTGACATTCACGGTGCAATATGTTGGGGGTGGCTTCAAGGGACGGATACAGGAATACATTAATTGTGTGTGTGTGTGTGTGTGTGTGTGTGTGTGTGTGTGTGTGTGTGTCCAGGAATGTGTGTCCATGAATTTGTTTTAGTGAGTCGGGGGAGAAACTTCAATGTACATTTTACTGTTATTAATTCAAAAGAAATATCCCCTCATTTTTAGGGGAAGTAGACTTAGTAGGTGGGGCGCTCAAGTTCCTTGAATCCGCCCCTGGGTATAACTGTATGTACGCGCGTGCACATGACTGTGTGTAACTTTAGCCAGACAAGCGAGACGAA
>JAUTBQ010195095.1:0-10092 GCA_032361185.1 Lepetodrilus ovalis | reverse complement strand
CATGAGAACAATTGAAAATTACGTAGAATCGAATATATCTACGTCATTTTCAATTGTTCTCATGCATCAATACTACAAGTTGTTGCTACAAATCGCACTGTGAGAGTCCACCTTTACGAGTTCTTCTCCCACCCCAAACAGGTATTGCAAGTCTTTGAAAAGTTAATTCAGTGGCAAAGATGTTTGATAATGATACACATTGTTCTACTGCTTGGCTCTTGGCAAAGGAGAAACTGGTCGGTTTCGAGTCAGTATAGAGTGTATGAGTCGAGTATCCATGTTCTATGTGTGGCATGATATTCCAAGTAAACTACCACTATAAAAACTGGTCGAAATTCTGCCTAGTACAAGCATGACGTATCTATACAAGCCATGACGTGTCAACTGCATGCGGTATAAATGGAAAATTGCATTTTACCCTAAATCAGTTTCTAATTAAGTCACTACATTAGATAGCACCATCTTAACTACTCATTAACGAAGATAAATTTTCCATTGGCATCAAGTCACTTTATTGACGGTTCGGAATAAAATGAATGCGTTAACTTTATTTCTCTGATCAGACAAGCATAATCGGAAAGTAAATTCCGGACAAAACGATTGCATTATCTGTAATGGTCACGTCAGACAGAGGTGTAATGTTCATGGTGATAACATTCAGCATCGCTTAGAGCACCGATTATTTCATTTTGTAATTGAAGGTGCAGTATGTAGAAACATCATGGTGTCTGTCCACTGAATGTGTAGAGGTAATCTGACTTTACAATTCCATCACTTTTAGTGTCTAAATTAGTTCTGCTGCACTTGTAGGGTACTTGAAGTATGTATGACATCAAGCAATGCCCACATGCATGTAGTTCTATTGATGAATCTTTCTTCTTCTCTTTTTGGTCATTGGAATTGTAACTCATATCGAGTTCAACCTTATATTGATAGCTCTAATTCAGTGTAAGCATGTCCCTACTAGGGTAATTACAATTCTATAGTTGAAGGTTAAATGATGGTGAAATTATTGTGAAATTATGCCCAGAATTGGCTAAATATTTGAATAGGTTGAGCATGGGTACAAACCCTGTTATATCTACACATGATACTGGTATTATCTAACAAGGCTCATTATAGAAAAAAAATATTCTAAATTACTAATCTTCTCATACATGCATATCATGTCAGTCGTTATACTTTTCCTTTTTTTTTGTATTTTGTATTTTGTATTTATTTTTTGGTAATGGGGTTTAAAGTTGCTTTCTAGAATCTTTCAGTAACATCACGACTTGTCAGTTTTATGGCAGGAGGAAACCCGCAATATCTGTAGCGCTGAATATTGCAGTAAACCAGCACCGGCTGGTACTGACAGACCAAGGATGATAACTGTAGTGCCACTCTACAGACAATGCATCCTATCAATATCGCGTCAGAAATGTAACTTACGTGAAATTGATGCCAGGCCCCCATGGGGCGGGATTTTAACTCGGTAACTTTTCTATTTTTAATATTTTACAAAATTGACATGTACATATAGTTATTTGTTTACTTACTGACTGTCGAGTGGCACTACAGATATCATCCTTGGTCTGTCAGTACCAGCTGGTGCTCGTAGGATTACTGCAACATTCAGCGCTACGGTTCTTGTGGGTTTCCTCCTGCCCTAAACTGACAAGTTGTGATATTAGTGAAAGATTCTAGAAAGCGACTCTAAACCCCATTGCAAAAAAACAATAAAAAATATATAAAATTACCTACCGGTACTTTATTTATCCATTCATTCATTATTCATTCATTTATTTGTTTATTCATTTATTCTTTCATAATGTATACATATTTGTTATAGATATATTTATTTATTTATTTTACTTGTTGTTTTGATATTTTAAAATGTATTTATTATATTTATTTTATTTTGTAGAGGGTTTTTTCCTTTGATTTATTATTTTAATTTTTTAAACTGTATTTGTCTATTTATTTTCTGTAGAATACTATTCACATATTTTAACTCACTGAAATATTTGTGTTTTGTAAACAATTACCTATACTATCAGTCGCACATCGTGTTTTATCAATACACGTACACCGCTTCTTCCTGTTACACCATGTGTTGCATATCACACGTACTGAGCTGCTTCACGTCCCTGTTTGTATGGGAATCTTTTATCTGAGGAACAGCCTGCGCAGTTCTAGAACAACACAGTGCTGTGTTTGCCTAGTGATGCCCACCTTGTTGGTCAAGTGGTGAGATTTCATGATACATATTGACATATGTTTGTGAGGTATTAAAATGTCAGACCTGGTGCTATGCCTAAAGGTGTATTCTCTGCCACACAGCACAGCCTCCTCAATGGAATGCGTGGGTATTCGTAGTAAAGGGGGCCGGCGATGTATTCGGACACCGATGAATCTGGCAGTCGTCGAGCCTAGTCGTGAAGTGGAAGTTACTTAAAGTGGTAGATGTTGGTGCGTGTGTGGGCGCCGTACCAATCGGATTTGGCGTCGTGTTTCCATGTCCAATTTCTATTGGTTGATGACTCATGAAGGTGTTGGCTCTGTTAAATCCTATCGTAATGCAAACTGTGAGACTGTATTCTGGCCGAACAAATACTTTCCATTTCTGAATTAACAGTTTTGTTAAGGCTGGTTTGAAATTTAGGTCTGTCAGTGTTTGCAATTGTTAGTTTCTGAGACGTTGCATCCATAGCCTGTTATGTAGTCTGCTAGCGAAGTTCCAAATTTCCAAATTTCCAAATTCCAATTATTATTCCTTTTGATTTTTACCACATACATATATATACAACAGGTTTTCATTCTTCCATAAACAGATCAATGCTGTCTCTGAAATGTTGTACCGAAAACGTCATTAGAAATAACATACAGTAAATCAATGACATACATTTCTTAGTCACCTGCCAAATATTCTCTCAAAACTCATCCAACCTCGAAAAGAATGTTCGCCCCCGACATTAAATGTAGATATTTACTGTAACCGCAGCGATATTCCATAATGACATGTCATCTCAAACAGACCCGGTAACAGTGTTACCACAATATACGATATACCGTAAGTGCGGATCGAAAATTACTGTAACGATTTGCTCGACAAACGAGCATCCCAATTTCCCCCCAAAGTTTATGCACCCCACGACACGTCGATGTCCAGGCTGACCAGTGTTCATTAGTGTAATGGGGAGGATATTACCTGGTCAATTCCCCCCAGTGTGGATACATATAGCAGTGCTCTGTTCTGTATTGATGTCCATGATGGCTGGGAGATGCCCATGTATCCACGGCTTGGTGGCCTCTAGTGTGATGGTGTTTGACGTGGAGCTACAGCAGGACACTTTGCCAATCATTCCCATCAATTAGTTGGTGTGGATTGTGTGTTTTTTCGCCCCTCTGGAAATATGATTTGTATTGGTGTGGGTTTTTGGAGGGGGTTAATTTTGTATGGGAGAATAAATAGGCAGGGAGGTTGTTTTTTTTGGGGGGGGGGGTTAATTTTTTTAGGGGAGAATAAATAGGCAGGGAGGTTAATTTTTTTGGGGGGGGTTATTTTTTTTAGGGGAGAATAAATAGGCAGGAAAGTGAATACTCAATGAAGAGGTCATTTTAAAAATAAATTTGAAGATCAGTGTGAATTTAATGTTTTATGCTGATGAATATTTAATATATTTGCAACAATATGGAAGGCAATCAGGAGTAGTCTTTAACTCTCTCCCTTCTAGAGGCAACCAGAGATGCCCTAAAGTGCTGTGTATGTGACTAATCCAGCATGCATTTTTAGATTTGAAACAAAAATGGGATACAGAAACTTTAATTTTACATTATTATTTTTTACCATTACCTGAGTTTGTTATATCATGTCCAGAATATTTCAGCCATTAGCAACAATCTGACAACTTAGGCTTTTCTGTGATGGATTAATCTCGAGCACTATTCTACAGGGCATCTCTGGGTTCCTCCATCATTGAAAAGGTTAAAGAGTCATACCCAGTATTTGGTTTTAAGATTGAAAAGGGGGGACTTTTCAGGCAGCCAGACAGAATATTATCATAATTAAGATTTATGCTTATCGTGTGGCATCACGCTTCCGAGTACTCTTCGGAAGCGTCTTAAAGGTGAGGTAAATCTTCACAATGGAGCGACTTCCTTGACCGGATCTTCTGGATCGGGGACTGTCCAAGGGTCAGGTCTGGTCTGGTCTGGTCTGACAAGGAGACCGACAGTTTCCTCATCATGATGACGGTCTTTTACCACGAGACTTCTCACCCGGAGAGATAGCATTGAGTCGAGGACGACGTGGGATGAAAGGTGCAGCAGCTTATCTCAGCGAGAGGCGACTACTGTACTTTATTAATTCATATTCGAGGTTTTAACGGGGGGAAATGCGGAGAAAGAGGTTTATGAGCCATTAAGTGATTTGTGGTTGTACTCTTGTTCCTTTTACTTGCTGGAGTAAGGAGTTCCTGGATTTTTATTGGATAATTGGGTGGTATGATCTGTGGTGGGAGGTAAGCCTATAGTAACTGTGTTACAACGATAAGGCTAAGTCTCCTCAGATGACCTCAGCCATATGATTTCTCATTATTATTATTATTATTATTATTATTATTATTATTATTATTATTATTATTATTATCTAGGAATAATACCAAAAAAATATAATAAAAATAATAATAATAATAGTGTACATGTAATAATTATAAATATCTAATTGAAATATTACTTTCGTATAGACATATTCACATCTACTAGACCTGTTATTTTGGATAAACCTGCTCTGTTTCTAGAATTAAAAATAAAATACTGAATGACAATAAAAACACAATCATGGCGTAACAGAAAACTAATCACCCAAATGTTGACTAGTAGTACTTACATAATTACTAACCCTCTTCAGTCCATTTAGCTGCCAATATAGATCAGCAATTGAAGCACAAGTCAAATACTAAATTTAAAGTTTGGAAAATTGATCAGCCTTGTGTGGAAATGTTTTATAATACATGTACTACTCAGTCACACAAAATTCTAAACAGGACACTTTTTTTTTAAAGTCAGGTAATTCAGTGGCTTAATTGTTAAAATTCCCCTGATATACTTGTCTTTTTTCTCTTTCTGGCAAGTTGGAATTTTCTCGTAGTCGCAAAGAAAAATCGCGGACGAACACTTAACGCCAAGCAGTTTGAGGTCGATGGTGGATCAAGTCAGAGAAGCTGGTCAAGAGGATTGAAAGTCACTTTCTGACAATTACCTCGCTGGTCCGACCAGCCGTACATCACAGAGACCTGACTATGTCTGCAGGCTATTTTATGTCACTGAGACACATTCAAGTGGTGCAGTTTTTGGTAATAGGGTCTCCATCTTGAGGTAAAGATTGAAGCGATGCTGTTTTCATCTGACGCATTTTATGGTTTTCTTAATTTGAAAGAGCAAACGAAAAAGATTTTTTTGGGGAGGTATTATGGAAATAAGAGATAGATATATTTTAGGAATACATCAGAAAAGATTGCAAGGAATCTTTATAAAGAAAGATATGACTATTAGGGTATGGGATTGTCTTCCTCTTCTCAACTGCATGGTCACAGTACAAGAATTGATTTATACTCATCAAAATTAATCAAGGGTCAGTAGCCTTTTTTTTATCACATACATATTACTGTGTATGAGTAACAATGAGGGATGTAGCGCAGTGGTAGAACGTTTTTGTACATACCAGGCCCCATTTTCACGATTGTGTCCTAACTTTAGAGGCTCCTAACTTTATCACCCAGTTTATCACCTCCGAAGTTAGATCTTGATTTATGAAGGAAATGCTAGCTGCTAGGTGATAACTGTTAGGAGTGGTTTAGGAGTGCGTAACTAGTTAGGACACTTTCATGAAACGAGGGCCTGGGTTGCTGTTCACAAAAGGGGTGTATATTTATGCCAGACGTAAATGACATAAATGATGCAGATTTGCTTGTATTATGCCATTTACGTTGATTGTATTACGTCATTTACATCCGGCGTAAATATACACCCTGTGCTCTACGATAACTGGTTGAGGCACCTTTTACCTGTGTCCTGTCGGACATGAACCTGTAGGTAAAGGGCTTGTTCATATGGGCTAATTCATCTCATGCTAATTTCACCCGTGGATAATACCTGTCCTGGACAGGCAGACAATCCTTACTGTCAAGCCCTGTATACGTGGATGATCCACAGAAGAAATTGTAAAGCAAATCTTTTTCAATTCTTCGTGGGGATCGAACACAAATCTATGAAAAGGACCACTAATTGTGCTAAAAGGGAGCTTTCAGACAGCCAGTTCAGTTCCAATATTACCAATCCTATAAGTCAAGTCTACAACACACCCTTGGATACTTGACTGTGTGCGTAACCAATACACTATTTCGAGGTAGACTGGAAAATGTATATGACATTTTTTTATACGGCTAAGCCTAGCGCATGCTCTTGAGAGGCGACAAGGGAATGGAAAGAGGATATTGAGTTTAGATCGAGAGTGGCAGCTACTGAAACTGTCTGGTGCAAAGTGGTGCCAACAGATTGAATCGACTCTTTGGACACAGTTAACAGATTGTTTTTTCATGCTTTGATGGATTAAGTTGTAGAATATCAGTTGTAGAATTGCAGTTGAAACGCATGAAAACGGAATTGGTCATATTGTTCATCAAAACAAAATTAATATTCTTTTTGATTTGAAGTCTGGTCATGGAGCATTTTTACTGTTGACAAGAGTTAGCATATTGACAAGAGTTAGCATATGATGGTGATTACTCTTGAAATATTCTTTGCAGGAAATAAGCTGATCTTAGGGGGTCCGTTTCACGAAAGGGGTGTATATTTACGCCGGACGTAAATGACACAGATTTGCTTGTATTATGTCATTTACGTTGGTTTTATTACATCATTTATATCTGGTGTAAATATACACCCCTTTTGTGAAACTCAGCCAGTTGTTTTTTTCAAAATTGTTCTAGGATGTTTGGGGTGTGAAGAAAAGTATGAAGAATATTGTAATATTGAAATATTTTATAAATATATTCTGCAACATTTGTAAAAGTTGTACCAGAATCTTTGCGTAAAGCATGATAGTGAGCTCCTGAGCCGGAGATTTTGAAACTATTGAGTATGATTTCAAGCTCAAGCTCAAATGTTATGTGGAGATATGTAAACCTTTGAGTTGAGCATGAAATCATACTCAAAAACGTTTTGTCAGGACCTGATTTGAGGTATGGCAGGGAAAATTAATTGCTGATGTCCATGAACCAAGGGCAATAATTGTGTAATCCATACAAACATGCATACCACCACGTTTTTTCAAGCTTGTGGAGCTTTTCAGCCACAGAAAGGATACTAGGGCCACTTGTACCATATCTGCCTTGGTCAAGCTCTTCGGCTCTTGGACGCTCAGACTCACAAATAAGTCTTGAAACAACATTGTCTGGATGGTTTAAAAGCATACAATCACAGATTTCAATGAACGTAGCACTATGTTTGAGTAATAAATGCAAACTACATTCATTTCTGATACTTGTCATCAATTTTGTATCGCCAAAGTCCCTTTCGTCGATCCACATTGGAAGGAAATTGATCTAGCAGTTAGATTTTCGAAAGGTAAGATACGTTCCTTTTATTCATATAAGGTATGAATTTTTTTGATAACTATCGAGTGTTGGAGGGAATAAGTACATCAGTAAATAATGGTGGACAAATCAAACGTAAGTAGTCTCAGATAGGAAACAATTGTGTCCATTATCTAGGTCAACCATCTGTAATAGTATGCCTTTAGTGTTGAAAGAAGTTATGGACCTGGCATTCTAAGTGGCCGGCTACCCCGTCAGTGTGTGATGGAGATCAAGGACTTGTATTGCCTATGAGTATCAAGTGAGGCTCTGTACAAGGTGAGACCCACGCAGACAGACTATATATCATACAGAGCGAACAAATGTAAGGAATTATAGAATTTGGACACCCACTCAGAGTACTAATATAGACTTTCTGAAGATCAGTACATTCATTCATATTGTCGTAAGAAATTGCTTGTTCCGCAAAAGATATTTTCATTGATATTAACCTATATTCCAGATATTGTGATTACATGTCGAATGCCACCTGCTTAGGTTGAAAGCATCGTCATAGTTATATTTATATATAGTGGTACATGTAGTTCACGATTATTTGGAGGGGTTGGGGGTGGGGGGTGGGGGTGTATAAAATTGCTCTAAGAAATGTATGGATTGAAAAATATTCAAAAGATATGATACCAGTCATATTATTAGACTCACTGTTGAATTACATATTGATTTTTATTTTTAAGAGTGCTACAGTATCTTCAGTAGTACAGTTTCGTGCAAAATAACGTATCTTTAACATTTTAAGACTTTTTATTTGCAAATTAAGCAGCAATTCATCTATTTTTGTAACTATAGATATGTGGTGGGGGAGGGGGGCAAATTTGGTTCATCAAATTTAGTCAGCAGTATATAAATGGTTTGCACTTTTCTCTTGAGACAAGTATGGGAAAACTTCATATAAGGCGTAATATCATATAAGGTTAAAGTACGAGAATGAGATCTTGGTGCCAGTAGAAAGACCGAGGGGGAGGTGGGTGGAAACGTAAGACCGAGGGCATCAGTTTCCACCCACCGACAACGAGGTCTTGCTACAGGCACCAAGACCGAATTCAAGTACTTTAACCGACTTATAAACCGACAAAAACGATTAAATATAAATGTTGGTAATTTTCACAATGACATAATAATGCAGCTCCCCCTGCATGAACAATGAAACTTCCCAAACCGATGCTCTGCCCGTGTACATTTCCTCGGACGACAAGAGAATCACGTGCTGTATGAGTACTATGGACAGCGCATGCACCACGTGCTTGTATATAGAAACATAGTAGACTAGATTAATTTGCGAGTGATTTCTTTTATCCTGACAAGCCACATAGGAACAAAATATCAGTTTGAGATTCTGCACTAAACTTTCTGTAATCAGTATAACATTCGGTCATACTGGTGCAATGAAAAGTGTGTAGCTGGGAGTTGCCACAACTAGTTCTGGGGAATGATGTTTTTATTGAAATGTGACAATAATGTTACCCACAGGATCCACTGTCACAGTTCACCTGGTACCATGGGGAAATATCACGACAGAAAACTGAGCAACAGCTGAGAACTGTAGGAAAGGTAGGGCATTCGAACCATAACAAGTTTTTTAGTCAGTGTTTACAGTATTATTTATTTAGATAATGTATTTATTACTTTTTTATTTGTGCTACAGAATAGTTACTCTCTTGTGGTATGATGCCATCTTAGTCACATCCTAGTCCTAAAGTATGTGACTTGTTATTCTGCATGGAGCTGTAACTAATCTCAAGCGTGGCAATTTTACGTGGATCCATGGATATCCAAAGGTGCCAAGTCTCCCGATTTATTGGGAGATATCCCGAAAATATAGCAAATTAAACCCAATCTCCCGATTTCCTGCTTTTGATTTGCAATCTCCCGCAAAAGAATAATTTTATCTTGTTTATTTGTTTTTACGCATATTTTTTGTCGTTTTTTTTTGCCGGTGTACCATTGCAAGCTGTTTTGCCAGCAAGGCGTATCATTCGGAACACCTGCGAGTCATCTACATAACACGGGAATGTGCCGATTGGCTGTAGAGACTATATGAGCTGCAAGTGGAGCAAATTCTATTTTTAGACTTACACAGTTTACTGATTTTGGTGATAAGTGTGTAGGTGAAAAGTACATGGTTGATGTCTTTTTAACATACCTTATGTTGCATCCCAAACTATTTATTTGATGACCGCTGTTTATAGCTAAAATAAAATGTTACAATACCACAACCATGTGGATTTTTTCAAGGCCGTCGGAAGCGAGTCCAGTTATTGCATGACCAATATTTGTCTCAACAGTGTATTATTTTTCCAATTTAGTGTCATAGGCAGGAAATTCTATTAATGGGATGTACCGGTAAGTTGATTAAAATAATTAGTTGAATTTAATATAATATTAAAGGCATACAATCACAGTTGATTGACCTAGATAATGACCAAACGAATTTCAGTCTGAGACTATTTACGTTTGA
>JAUTBQ010195084.1:0-10094 GCA_032361185.1 Lepetodrilus ovalis | reverse complement strand
AACTTAAATAGTCTCAGACAGAAATTTGTTTGGCCATTATCTAGGCCAATCAACCGTGATAGTATGCCTTTAAGATAAAGCGGTGTTTTACTTGTAAAAATTCAAAATTGTGCGATTTTTCACCATCATGTAATGCCAGATGCCCTGAATTGACGCTAAGGATATATATTTCTGCCACATCAGGTCTGCCGATGCAGGTGAAGGTGTTAACTTCAACTACAGCCACTATCAAGAACCCTATTCCACATCCACAGGCTTCAGAGAATGAGGAAAATGGAAAGGAGCGCAATAACACAGGCCCACTTAAGTAAGTGGAAATGTTATTTTTGTTGTTGAATTATATCGTGACCCACTGCCTTTACAGTGTGCACTTAATGGATTGACTGATTAATTAAGGGGCTAATCTGTTAATGTAAATATCATAGCGCCCCTTTATCTTTCACCTTGTTTACTGTCAACATACTCTCTTCCCTAATTAGATTATTCTCGGCTACAAATAAATATATTTAGTTACAACTACACAAGTATCGAGCAGTAGTGAAACAATGATGATAGAGCATCTGTAGGATGAATACCATAAGAGGACTTATGCTAAGTGATCACAAGCTCGTCGCATGCAACAGCAAATGCTCCCTAAATATCTTTTTATGAGTATACATTTATATGTAGTTGTAATTTTGTTAACACTGAAACCAGACAGCCTCGGAAACGTGAATCCTCAAAAGCTCTTTGTGTCTTCAACCTCGATAAATTTGCACCTTGAAGGTTTACCAGTATACGGTAGTCAAATAACTATGTCCTTAGTCAGATATTTTTATTTTTTCAGAGACTACATTTAGTTTTCATTTGTAAAGTTTCTTTTGGCCTTGAGTATAGTTAAGAGCTCCTATACTAGTGAATATATGCAAGCTAAAAATGCAGTCCACTTTCTTTCAGGTTGTTAAAGCAGCCTTCCTCTACATCATCTGCCTCTTCCATCCTACAAGCCCAGACGGATGCTGAGTCGAACGTAGAACTCCCTCTTGTACACAAGGCCTTATTCAAGCTGGGGCCTCAGGGCACCTCCAAGCCTGTCACATTCACAGTCAAGATATAGCCACACACACACAGTAGTACAAACTTGTCTCATGTAGCCCATGTTCATATGTACATACAGTATCCAGCTATTGTCTGGCAGGTAATGTTTGGTACCCATGTTTGCTACCACTACTCACAAACTATTTAACATAGGTAACTCAAATTTAGCATCTACATAACAAGAACTACGTGGCATAAAGCCCCAGTCACACCTAGTCGAGTTCGGCCATGATATGTGGCAATACCTGGCGACATCAAACTTGATGATTTAGAGTGTGACAATGTTGATCCAAAATGATAGATGACCCTTCTTCAACTACAGCATTATTATAGCACGATATTGCAGTGAACGGGTATCACCTGAACTCGCTGCTTCTCAAGTGTATGTCGTGTACATGTAGCATGTCACATGATATTGCTTCGTGATGGTGTCGTACTGACAACTCGCCCTTTATCGTGGGAAGTCGAACTGAACTCGTCACAATGTCGTACTAACTCTTCGTCACTCTGCAGTTATTTTTACATTCCGAGAAGAGAAGACAACAGCCGACATTGCGCGAGACTGCCCACGACAGTTGTTCGAGTTAGTTGCGAGATCAACACGAGGGGTTGTCCACGCCGAGAAGCGGTGAGAATTTTAAACCGTTTAACATTCTCCCTGTCACTTGCCAACAACAGGAGAGTTAACTCAACATCTATACGACGTAACAAGAGTTGTACCATGATTTCTTCGACATTATCCCGACATACTGCAACTTGCCAACTAGCCACATGTCGGGGCCTAACTCAGCTAGATGTGATAGGGGCTTAACTGTTTATAACAATGTTTCACCTGTACATACATTGACCATAGGAATATTCATGCTATTGTCATGTGACCAATTGTCATTGGTGTTCAGATATATGTAAATCGCTGTTTCATGATAGGTAGGCACCCCTTTACAGTTTTAGCAAAAGTTTGAAGTAAAATAGTAATAGATTAAATGGACAGAATTTTTATTGGACAGTCTACAAAGTTGTAATTTTAGATTTGACAGGGTACACGCTGTTCCTAACACTGCAAAATTTGAATTACCCACATTAATTAAATAGTTTTTGAGCAATGGTACAAAACAGGGGTATCTAGCATTATCTGCTAGACTATTGTTGACACCACTGGTTAGACTGATATGTTAGACTGACATCATATGTACATACACCATCTGGCTAGTTCACACCATTAAAGTGGTACATCATATCACCTGATTTAGTCATGGTTTTCATGAAAAACATTTCCTCAAAAGTATGATTTTGAGGGTGAATGTCGATTCATTTGTTGGATGAGTCAATTCCAAGTTTCATACAAACATATCTTGATGAGCATGAGGGAAAATTGCAAACATTTGAACATCTTAACTGAAGTATTAACGAAAAATGTAACAACTGCGAAAACTGTAACAAATATGTACAAAAAATGTAACAATATGCTTTTGTTACACTTTTCATAATCAGTTGCAACATGAAACACACTGCAGAGCTGAACCAAGCCACAACAGGAACAAGCAAATGGTGTGTTTTTTACCGTAACTAGTTATTGGATTATGGTGCATTGAACATTGTCAGGGGTCATCTCAAGAATACCAAGTTCTACAGGATCCCATTCAGAACAGTTTCAACAATAACATACCAAATTATGTTGTTATATCATAGTTAATTTTTGAGGTCTATGATAATTATGAAATTTAAAAATGTAATTTAAAAAATTGCTCAACCTTTTCAAGCTGGCATCAACTGGATTATTTTTAAGGGGACCTTGCTTGGTTAATCATCAAAAAAAGACCATTAGGTGATTCTGGGTTCAGGCAAAAAAGTGGGTTTGGCTGCCGGACTAGTTTGACAATTATTTTTAATTTATTTTTTTTGTAATGGGATTTAGATTCGCTTGCTAGAATCTTTCACTAATATCACGACTTGTCAGTTTAGGTACTGACAGACCAAGGATGATATCTGTAGTGCCACTCTACAGACTGTGCATCCTATCAATATCGCGTCAGAAATGTAACTTCCATGAACATTGATGCCGGGCCCCCGGGAGACGGGATTTGACAATTAATAGTTATTGATTTAGTTAGGATAGAAAACGCTCATCGGCACTTTGGTGGTTGTTAAGTATGTAATTAGCTATTGGTTAACTGGTAGATACTGGTTTATGACTATAATATAATACAATTTGATATGTTATAGTTGAAATAATTATAAAGAAATCCTGTAGAACATATTTTACACATAATTATCGTCAAATTGGTATTTTTGAGATAAACCCACAATGTTCACAGCACAATGACTTATCATGTTACGAACAGGATGTTGTTAATTGATAGAGGTAGCATTGCTATCCACACCTGCAGTGAAAGCCTCTGGGTTTATCATTTGGACACTGCTGCGTGCAGCCCTATAACAAGCTGAACATATGCTACTAATCTATTTTTATTGTATGATAATTTTGAGTAAAGCTATAACTATGAAAAGTGGACATATTAGAATGCCCATGTACCAGCTATAGTAGAGGGAGATATATGCGTGCACTACCATCGTTGGACTATCCAGTCTCAGAGGGTGAAAGTAAATAATGTTAATACATTCTACTGATGTGTATAATATTTATATGAAAGGAACCTCTTAAAATCTTTATCTTTTGTTCCCCAGATAAACTAAACATGCTTTTGTCCATGGGAGATATTTGGAATAGGAATATTTGGTTTTGAGGACAAGGTCTGTGACACCGGCGACACCATCGTTTAAACAAATTGCTTTCACGTTTGGCAAGGTATTCCTTTATCAGACTAATATGTGTCCAGTACCATCGTAATGAAATAAAACAGCAATAGAATATTGTGTATTTATTTATTCTTCAAAAATAACGAAAATAACGCTGTTAGCTGATCCATGTCAGCAATAACTATAACATGATGTATGGCATTTATGACAATGTAAAGAGGAAATGGCACAATATTGTCAACAAAAACAGAAGGAAGTAGTTGCACACACACAAATGTGCGTACGTGCACACACACACACACTGTCACACACACACTCTTTCTCTCTCTTATACATACACACACACACACACGATTGTCGTTTTGTTTTCCATATGGAAATGTATAGCACGAAAATAGATGACACGAGTGACTAAATTAACATTATTACAATTTATTATAGATATTTAAACTGTTCATGAAAGATATTAAGTTCCAAATTCGAAAAAAAATATCCTGTTTGACTTATTGATAGCAACTTGTTATGTTGATATTCCTCCTGAGATCATACCAATATAGCCTGCAATTTTGGACCTAAAGTCAGGTACTGTCTCACCATTATTTCTCAGAATAACACAGTTTCAAATTTACCTTAATAAAGATCACATATTGATGCATGGGTAATTTTAATCATTGTATCATGTTGTAGAAGCAAAGAAAGATTATTGTTGGATTTTGGCAGATTACCGTAGTTCTATTGGAAAGGTTAGAAAACCGCTTAGCAACAATGTCATGTTATTGCCACCCAGTCTGCTATGGTTCCCATGATATGAGGGAGGAAAATCTTGAAAGTGACTTTAAAAGCATATCATCACAGATAGTTGATCTAATAATGGACAAGCAAATGTATATATCTTGGGACTACAATCCCGAGAACTATATTTGATCTAGTGAGTGAATATGGAGTTTAACGTCGCTGCAGGAATCATTCACCCATTTGCGATGAATATTTGATATATATCTTAATAGTATGTAATGAATAATATATATATCCTCACTTAGATGCTTAAAGTTAAATCAATTTGGCTTAACAAGAACACAATGATTTAGGCCAATCCTCTCAATTTGGAAATAAATGAATATTTTGGGTTAAGTATAGCATATACAGCATGTGGTAGGAAATTTCACTGGCTATTTTCTTTAGGACAAAAATGGCAAATTAGTAACGCTAGTGAACACGCGCCAAATTAGATACACAAACTGCCCTGAGTTATGTATCTTCTCGGTTGGGTACCGCAAGCTTTTATTCCATAGCTTCAGAGTCTTAAAATAAATCAATCAAAATTTTAGTTGGAAAAAGAAATTGGTCATAATTGGTATTTCTCGGGTATGAATTGTTTATTTTCGGCAATTAATTTAGGTGTTCGAACTATTAGAGGGTTCAAATTATTAGAGTAATTAGGGTACATCAATATTATTATTTGTATTTTTACAATTTATTTTATTAATATTATTTTTGCTATTACATGTATTATTATTATTATTATTATTATTATTATTATTATTATTATTATTATTAATGTCCTGCAGCCAAAGATAAGGGCTACTTTTTCGGGAAGAAGGAGCTCATAATTTATTTTATTAATATTATTTTTGCTATTATTATTATTATTATTATTATTATTAATTATATTATTATTATTATTATTATTATTATTGTTGTTGTTGTTATTATTATTTCTATTATTCTCCAACAGGACGATGACCAGGCTACGGGCTCGAGGACTGCGGCTCAACCAATTGCTTCATCAACAAGAACAGGGACTGATTCCACTCCAGGAAGAGGTGAGTTGAATTCTGACTGCAGTTACATTCATTACTGTGTCCATTAATATTACAGCTTTATTGTATGGTATAATACAGTAGTTGGTATTACACTATCAATTGCCATACCAATACTCACATTGTATTGATACAATTTGAAACGTCCGTATGTCTTTACCACAGGAACCACTGGATCCCAAGCCGGACCTGCACGTCAAACTGGAACGCAAGGCGCAAGTCGACAGCCGGGTTCAATTACTCGGCCTATACAAGGACTATCAGAAACAACCAAGGGTGCACAGAAGTCTACACCAATCGTATTGGATTCCACACAAGGTGAAATGAAATTAACATCCGCCGGAGAAAACCTTGCCTCAGCTAAATCAACAAGAACTATAGGTGCTACAACGCAACACGGTCATCCAATGATAACTGGAACAGACGCTGCAACGCACCAAGGAACCACTGGTACATCATCGCCTAAGTCGTCTGGAAGTGCAAGGATTCTCAATAGTCCTGTCCCAGTAACAGCAGGAACTGGACTGGCAACAGCCGTAGCAGTACCTCGTAGTTCGAATATCAATGATCCAAATTTGAAATTTAACATTACTCCTGAAGTAGCCCGCAAATTGCTAGATGGTGGGGTTGAGCCGTGTGCGTATTTGGTACTGATGGCCGCTCTGGCACCACGAGACACCGGAATAACTCAGTCTAATGGTAACGCATTATTACGAACTGGGAAAATGTCGTCCAAGGACCAAACGATCAACGAAAAGTTGCCTCTGACCAAACTAGAGACACCAGCGTCTCCAGGCCTAGCACCGACAGTTACAGATGTAAGTAAAATAGTTCCACGAATGAATTCATCACTGCCAGATAGTCAATACATATTATGGAACTAATATACGTTCCTATTATTGGATTCCAAATTAAGACATGTAACATCGCACGTTATACTACGTAACACAACTGTAACAAAATATGCACACGAATATATTTACAAGGGTATTTGCCTCAACACAAACATAGGGTTAGTTTTCCCTCCAGAAAACAGAAAAAGGTTGATTTCAACAAATCTACATTAATTCACACTAAACTAGGATGGTAAGTAAAATTTAGAATATGAAAAACAGTATTTCACACTGTAAAAAATATAAAATATTTAACATAGTAACATCATCACATATATAATGGTAAAACTGAAACATAGCATAGCCATTGAACTTCATCATCAATATAAACCAAATATATAATGCAAATAATAAATACTGGTACTATTATACTAGTACTAGTAGATCTATTATAATATTATTATATGCAGAAATAGCACAAGACAAAATATAAATATTTGATGTTTGTATTTTCATAGATTTCGAGATCAAAAACTTCTGATACCAGACCTGTACATGGTGCTTCATCACGAACAACGTCCTTAGGTGGGACGAGACAAACCTCTGCAGGACCAGGTCGAAAAGGTTCCACTGAAGGAACGGCTATAAAGTCCTCCCACTTGACAGCGGGCATAGATAAAGGAGTGGATACTGTCGGCACTGTGGCCTCGGTAATTGCCACTAAATCAGGAACCGGATCAAAAGATGTGAAAACTGTTACAGTCGGTAAGCCTTCTGAACAGAGGCATGTAGTTTCTGGAAATATGCCAGGCGATGTCACTGCAAAGACAATCATTTCAGGAGCCAACACAATTCCCAATACGAGTGGCATTGGTCGCTTAGATACCACATCATCATCTGTTACTATAAGCTCACATTCCGGTTCAGATGGTGCAACAGCCACTACTCTTGGCAACGGAACATCGAGTAGAGAGTTCAATGGATCAACGGCCAGTATTCGTGGTACTGGAACGGGCAAGATCACGAATGATGGCACAAAGCAGCAGACTAGCAAAACATCGGGGTCAGTGACGTTTTCCAACGAAACGTTCCGCACAACTACAGGAACTGATGGTGGTAGCAGAACATCAACTGGAACTAGTAGAACAATAACAACAACAGGTAGGAGAACTGGAACAGAAGGTTCTACAACTGGTCAGAGAGCAACTCCAGGAACTGCTGGTAGTAGTAGAACATCGACTGGAACTAGTAAAACAATAACAGAAACTCAGAGGACAACTGGAACACAAGGTTCTACAACTGGTCAGAGAGCAACTCCAGGAACTGCTGGTAGTAGTAGAACATCGACTGGAACTAGTAGAACAATAACAGAAACTCAGAGGACAACTGGAACCTCAGGTTCTACAACTGGTCAGAGAGCAACTCCAGGAACTGCTGGTAGTAGTAGAACATTGACTGGAACAAATAAAACAATAACAGAAACTCAGAGAACAACTGGATCACAAGGTTCTCCAACTCCAGGAACTGATGGTATTAGCAGAACATCTACTGGAATAAGTAATACAACAACACAAACACGGACGACAACTGGAGCACAGGGCGCAAGGAGAACAACCACGGGTCTACGGAGAACTGCAGCAGTCACTTTAGATTCTTTCGCAGCTCCCGTCAATGTGCTAGGAATAGCAACAGATCCTTTTCAAGATACATCCATTTCGCCAGGATCAAAGTTGGACACAGACGAAAGCTCAAATTTAATTGCAGCAACTGATAGTAGTAGCAGCAGAATACCGACTGGAACTAGTAAAACAACACTACAAACACGGCCGACTATTGGATCACAACGTTCTACGACCGGTCAGAGAGACCCGTCCCTTATAGCCACGGGTGAGCACGTTCCTGTAAAAACAAGCGATAAAACCACGGGAAGAACTAGTATCAGAACACAATCTGGAAGTAGTACTACAATAGCACAAACACAGAAGACCCCTGGTACAGGTGGTCCATCTGTTTCGTTACTATCTACTGATAAAACATCAGGAGGTCGAATCGCTGCCATTCAGCCCAATGATCTACCGTCAACAGGAGGTTAGTTACTGTGTATACATTGCCACAATGTTAGAGTATGCTACTAGTATATAAAAATGTATACCTAATTCATGGTATTGTACAACCTATCGCCTAATATATGTCAATTGATTTAAAATAGTGGTATGTCTGTACCTGTCCACAGTCCTCGTATTTTTATTAAACATAATTACTATTCAAGACGAATATGTTTGGCCTTCTTTGAATACATTGCTTATGCCATACATGTATCTCAATCATTTCCCAACTGATTGTTTAACTTATAAGATAGCCATTACTTCGATGTATTTATTTCCACAGGAACTATTAATGGACATGGAAAAGCTATTGAACCATTACCATTACCAGTTCATAACATCGATACACTCCAAGGAATCTCAGGTAAACAAGGAATTTCAACCACATTAGACGCAACTGCTGTTGGCAAAGATACTGTTCCTAAGAATAAAGCAGCAAAGGGACAGGGATCTGTACCAGACATATTGGATCAAGTACAAGTAGACGCAAGTTTAGGATCTAAAGGAGCAACTCCATCACAAGGATCTCCATCAGAGCCAATGATTGGTACCAAGAAAACGACAAGTACTACAGAAACTGATAGTAGTAGCAAAATAGCGAAGTCTACACAGACGAAAACTGGACCACAAGGTTCAGCGACTGGTCAGGGAGCGCTATTAATCCCAGGCACGGGTGGTCATCCTATCGGTGGAACAATACAAACACAGAGGACAATTGGAACACAAGGTTCTGCGACTGGACAGGGGGCGTCGTCACTACCAGCAACGGGTGATGATTCCATCGACACAAAGAAAGGCATTTCCACATCCTTCGGCTCAGTGACCTCTTCCAAGGGACCAACACGCAGAACTCCTGGAACTAGTGGTACTAGCAGAACATCGACTGGAACGAGTAAGACTATAATACAACCACAGACAAAAACTGGAACACGAGGTTCTGCTACTAGTCAAGGAACGCCTTTAATACCAGCAACAGGTGTTGATTCTATCGACACAAAGAAAGGCACTGCTACGTCCCCCGGGACAATTCCGGGAACTGGCCGTACAAGCAGAACATCGACTGGAACTAGTAAAACAATAATACAAACACAGACAGGAACACAAGGTCCTGCGACTGGTCAGGGGTCACCGTCATTACAAGCAACGGGTGTTGATTCTATCGACACAAGGAAAGGCACTTCTACGTCACCCGGGTCAGTGACTTCTTCCAAGGGACCATCAGGCACAATTCCAGTAACTGGTGGTAGTAGCAGAACATCGACTGTAACAAGTAAAACAACAATACAAACACATCCGAAAACTGGTCCACAAGGTTCGGCAACAGGTCAGAGGTCGCCGTCAGTAACAGCTACGGGTGTTGATTCTATCGACACAAAGAAAGGCACTGCTACGTCCCCCGGGACAATTCCGGGAACTGGCCGTACTAGCAGAACATCGACTGGAACTAGTAAAACAATAATACAAACACAGACAGGAACACAAGGTCCTGCGACTGGTCAGGG
>JAUTBQ010195073.1:0-10096 GCA_032361185.1 Lepetodrilus ovalis | reverse complement strand
CATTATATAGAAAAATAATAAAAATATTAAAAAATTATGATTAAATACGTGCAAGTATGAAGTTGCCCCTTTAATGAGCTCCAGTTGAGATGAACTAATTCCAGTTAAGAGAATACGTATACTTGTTAATTTGCAATATGAAATACACTAAGAAAATAAGATAATAAGTTTGCTCTATAACAGGATGATCACCTGCATAATGGTGTATACGTATTATATACTCAACAATATTAATTAAGGGTCAGTAGCCTTTTTGGACATCAATTTAGCTGTTTATTATGTTAACAACAAAGGGCTTCTAACCATCTATAGGATCCAAGCACTCTTCAAGAACTTGTGAACGCATTGGAAGAGGAATGTAACCAGATTACTAAACATTATCCATAACTGGCCCTTAATTTTGTTCAGTGCTTCTTTCTTCTCTCTTCATTTTTTCATGATGCCTGGTTCATATCCTCAATTCATGACACTGAACAAAGAACAAAAGCCAGAGCCAACAGGCAAATAAATTTACTAGAGCATGGGAGTTCCAGAGTGGGCTGACGATACTGAGTCAACGCAATACAACATGAAATAGGTAACCCAGACTCAACTGTAGAATAACTCAACTACAGTCTGTTCCTCTCCACTGTGGCCTACCTGGTGCAGTCACTGGCCATGTGTATAGCACTGTCACTGCCAGCCAGTGTTCCCAGAACCTCCCCGTCAAACCTCCCCTCACGTTCAGCAAGTTTTCTGAGAACCTCAGTCAATCAGTCAGTCTGGCCTTACCAGGGTCAGTAAATGTGCTACAACCCTCCGACAGCAATACTGTCTTGTAGAAAGAGTACAGAGATCTCAAACATTGTCCATCATTTGTCGCGAGTTCTTGTTTTATTGTTAAATACGTTGCAGCAGGACCCTTTCACCCACAGGCAACAACCAGTCTTGTCAGTCATTACCAGTAGTCAGTCAGTCAGTGTACACACCCACAGACTTGGCCTGTCAGAATGTCTGTCATAGAGAACCTCATTTCAAGTACTGTATATGCAATCATTCACAGCATACAGAGGTCTCAGGCAGCACACTGACTCGGTAACTAGCCAGTCTGAAGAAGGTTCTCGGGCACATGATTTTATAAATATAATCTGCAAGAACGTGTTCAAAAACCATCAGAGTGTCACTGTGCACACATAGTTGTTCAGGTCATGGAAATGTAAGCATTTACGTATTGCACATAATATTAAATGAAAATAATGACAAGAATAGGGAGCTAGAGTCAGTGTGTTCTGGATGCTTCGCCATGTCCTATCCATGAACGTTTCTGCCTATTTCAATTCCATGTTTAAGACTTCCACATAGCGACCATCCACTGCCATGAACAGCCCTCCAGCACGAGACATCAACCAACACTAACACTGAGGGAACATAAGGAAGCAGTCATTACCAGAGACATTGACAAACAACATAGCACTTTCACACAAGGTTTGGCACTGATCAAGGTCCTCCTGTGATTGACAACAAGTAATCTTGTCAGACACTTAGAACACTACATCATAGGAAATACATACTGTCTCACAGTTTTGAATAGTTTCCACAAAAGATTCGGACGAGGCCACACTGTTGTTACTCTTCATGACCTTTACAACTTGGGAACTGATCGTATCTTATCACCTTCAGTGGGCCGAATATTCACAAAATGACGAGTCTGAAGACAACCGACACTAAAACAAACCTATAATCTACAATAAATGCATAGTTTTTAGAGGAGAACTTCAAACTGAAACACCGGTTTATCAGCAGGTATTCCCAGCACATACACAACTTTTGCTACAATAATATTTCTACCACCGATATTGCACCAAATCAAACATGCAGCACACAATGATCTAGACAGAACACTTCAGCCGTATTTCAGCATGATTACAGTCTACTCCCACTAATTCACTACGACTCGATTTCATCAAAAACTGAACAACAAGACGTCTTTACGATGTCCTGTCCGTACACGATTAACCTTCTCCCTGCTGGAGGCAACCGGAGATGCCCTAAAGAGCTGCGCCGAGTTCCTGACCCAGCGGGGGGATGGTTAATGGGAAGACACTCAAACAAAAGCAGATGGTTTACAGAAACACCTCCTACTCCTTTAGTCTTTACCTGGCTCTGACTATGTGACACTTTCTCTGTGATGGACTTACAGGCTTGGCGACATAAGACAGTGCTGGCAGCTACAGGTAGCCACAGTGGAGAGGAAACAACTTTCTGTTTGCCGTACTATTACATCACAAGGCAGTCACACAATGATAAGAAACATATCAAAAGTAAGGAGGTCTGTAGCAGACAACGGGACGCTCTGGTGGCAGACCACAGTCGTCCTGTTCACGCAGTGGTGGTACTCAGCTTACAGGGTTCAACTCTATGTACAGAGCAGAAGGGGGCAGGGAGACACGTATCTTACATGAGATCTTGGACTACAATTCACACCTCCTCTGGGCGGTCACCTCATCACAGCACTCCCGTAGTGCTCGACATTAGCATTGTGAAGCACATCCCCCCTCTCGGAAATACATAATCTTTACGTCGCATGCCAGTCATTTGCATACATGGATAGGATTGTACACAAGATAAGCTTGGTTTCATATTACTTACGCTGTATTAACAGATGTCCATTTCAAGGACTGGCATATCTAAACTACACAGACAGAATGCAGGTGTTGTACTGAAGATGGACATTGTTATCTAATAATAGCTCCATTGTGTTGAATGGCTAATGATTAAAACTTGTACACATTCTCATATCGAGGCTCTCTCTCACAGGTTACTTGATCTTGTAAGTTGTGGGATGTCGAGATACACAACCTACACAATTTGGGGGATGGGAAGATGGGTATGGTGTTCACAGCATATCCCCACTTATGCTCATAACAACTGGAACACTCCGATATATTTACACACAACAAACTTGCAACTTTTAAGTGTCTAATACATTGAGAATATCAGGTTATGTGACATAATTGGTTTATTTGATTGCTAGAAATCCTGGATAATCCACAACTGGGGTTGGTGCTCAACCTTTTAGGTGGGGCAAGCAATATTATTTTGACCATTTGACCGAATGCGACTTGGTTTGCTCTGTTGACAATACAAATTCATATTTTCTATGTGGAAACACAAATAATTCTCATCTGTAACCCTACTTGTAGTATATTTAACAACATTGAGTCAGTCAATCAGTGAGCAAACCCAGTAAACATTTCTTGTCTCTGTGCAAACATTACTAGTTTGGGGAATGGGTGGGTGGGGTGGGGTATGATTTTGTTTTGGCAATAAGATTGTTTACCAAATTAGGTCAACTGAGAGAGGATGAGGGGAGGGGGGATGACTGACAGACGACAAGAGTCACTGCTATAAAATAACCTCGTCCCAATTAGGGTCGAGCTAAAAATACTTGCAAACCAATGGCTTCAATGGTGTTGGTTGTCATTGTGGGAATAGTGTTTACATTTTACCTGTCTGATTTCATACCAGCATCATCATGCTACACTAAGAACCGCTTCGTAAGAATATAGGTTGTACTATAAAGAACACAGTACATAATGACACTCTTCCATTATTTGGTATTATTCTTATCCTAGATATATAGAAAAGATATCGCAAGATTTTCACTTTCTCACATAGAACAGTTTGGGAATATATGACATCAATGTATTTGTACAGAAATTTACACAGGGTGTTTTCGTATTCAAGCTAAACATATGTTTTAGTACCTCTAGCAGTGATGGTCCATTATGACATACATATATTAAATTAACTTTTCTACTTAGCACTATGCAAACAGCCAACAACATCATCATGGCTAGGAAATCTGGGAAGTTGACAATTAAAATATATCTATAAAGTAACAATATGACTTCAAATAACAGTCTTAACAAGTGTAAATATGCATCACTTGATCAGAATCCACCACACCTCTAGTTAAAACTATTCACAGAAGTAGCTGTATCTCAGTTCTCTAATGGCCCATTCCTATAAACCTAATTTCAATTTCTCTTCATCATCAGTTTCTATTAACTTACTTTAACTTAGGAAGATACACAATGATTTTCAATGTTTCTTCACAACCATGTATATAATGTATATAACATTTTTCAAATACGAATGGCTCATTAGAAAATAACAGAGAAATTTGACAATGTTAAGATTCCACAAGTTCATATTAACATTTGACTAGTCAACAGCAGATACATGGTTAACTAATGGTTAACTTGGATGGTGATCAAGATGAGTACATATATACTTTGTCAAGATAACAGAAAGACCCCCCATCATAGCACATTTACTAAAACACATCAGTTGAATAGCAACCACGTTTTTCTTTTCATTTCAGAGATGAATTCACTCTGAAATGTTTCATATTCAATATTCCAACTGTTGGGCGAGGATTTTATTTTCAGTAATAAGGTGCAACATGCATTTAACATTTTCATCAACAGTTCTTTACTGTAGCAATCACTATAGAAAATCTGTTTGAAAGTCATATTGTTCTCGAATGGTAGAACGACTACTGTCTCATCATAGATCATCTCATTTTCTTCATATAACATTAAAAGAGACAACCAAATTATGTTTTTCCAAATCAACAATAATAAATGCGAGAGGTAACAATACTTTACATAGGAATGATGTAAAAGAAGTCCATAAAACTAATTGAGGGCTATTTTTTAAAATTCACATTCCTGTTTCATTATCTATCTAATATCTGATATCAGCAGACAAAATTCATCTTCAACTACTGACTGGTAAATATTGTACGAGAATACTGCACCAAATTCCCAGTGCTATATGCTGTCGACTCACGATCAGTTTCAAGGTGCACACCTAACCATAGGTAACTTAATATTTCTTTAGGTAAACAAAATACAACATGAAATTTCATCTCTTAATCAATAAATTATCTAAAGTACCAGTATTCAAAATAAATTTGTCTTTCTTTAATTGTCAATAAATATGGACATATTCAGTATTATTGTCAATCTGTCACGACAAGCTCTAACCCAGAACAACAAACAACCTTCAAAAAGATAATTCACTGTTCACAAGCACAATACAACCTGAACATAGTCATGTAATTTCACCGACAAGTCCACCCTGATAATGAACTGCCGCTGTGTTAAAGATTTGTGTATATAATATATATATTTGGTTGATCAGGAATGAAACGCCTGTGTCAAGGAGGTACATGCGTATTGGTTGCACACCGCTAGACTTGTGCAAGATCCTTGTCACTGGTTGCACACAGACACACAACATCCTCGTGAGACCGTCTTCATATTTACGTGTGCAACAAAGTGCAGAACAGTACGCCAAGACACAGAACATGTAAACAGTCTACAAGCATACTGAAATACACAGCGTGTATCGCAACATCTCTACGTGTCTGAAACCAACCCAACCATCCATAACATCTAACAAAAATTTCTACTTGTAAATTCATTGTCTGCAGCGGCAGCAGTACTGTCAACTCCTGATGGTCATGTCTTTTTTCTAAACGGTAAATCACTAATTACATTTTGTAAAATATTGATCACTTAAACAGCAACAAAAATAAAAATTAATTAGAAGAACATGAAAAGGAAGGATAACTCTGCATTTCTTTGGTACACGATTGGATCTTGCACAGCCTGGTGATTCTCGATACATTAACTGGTTCATTGGTTGGGTGGGGATGGGGGAAGAGATAACCTGCTACGGGAATGAATAGTACTATTATACGTAATCTTGTGATATATATGATATATATCGGCAGGGATTCTGTCTACGACTATTCACACTCACACACTGTGCTCAGATCACCAACCTAAATAATTAATACAACTATAAATAGCGGGCAACTCACCTCACTCAACTCATCATCCAAGGACAATATCAGGAAACAGCATTATATTTAGTGAAGACAGAAAAAAACACGAGCTAGTAAGCAGGTTTGTAATTTCTTAACCAATTATATCAAAATAAATTACAAATCTGCTTTGTGTATTCACCGTCCTGAAACATCATCGTGCTTCATGGGGATTCTTTCTAAACTTTTGAATAAAACATGTTTAAAATTGTTATAAAAATAATGGCTGTTTGTTATGAAACAGTTGTTCTTTCTTTCGAGATGTTGACCTTGAACATTGACCCTGACCTACACATGACCTTAGAATGACCTCTAACGATCATCCTTACTAGGCCTGCTATTAGTGCGGGTGTGGGGGGCAATATATTGTTCTGACTTTCTGAATACGACTGATATGTTCCCAACTCATACATGACGGTGGCAGTGATGACGTCGACAACTGTGCAGTGACAGACGGAGGCTGATGATGGATGGCGATACTACAGAGGCACCCTGTGTGTGACGACAACAACGATGATGATGACATTGCTCCATCAGATCAATCTTCAGGTAGAAGCAAGCTGTTTTAGTGGGACAGGTTACTCTCTGGAAAGAAAAAACCCACCATATAATGTCGAACAATCACAGAAAGCTGACCTATTCCATGTCCAAATCTCTACACAAGACTATTTACATCTGATTTGTCTAACCATGTGTTGTATTCCATTAGCTAAATACTCCTGGCATCCCATAACCTACTAATATTCTATTTTTCTAATTCTAATTATTATCTTTATTGAATTCAATAGGCATAGATCGAATTCCAACATAACAATTAAAATAAACATGATCTACTCCAATCCAATGACAAAAGTAATAATATGTAGAGCAGCCAGTATGCCTTCAAACAATTTTTATTTTATCTTCTTTTTTTTTATGTAATGAGGTTTAGAGTCACTTTCTAGAATCTTTCACTAACATCACGACTTGTCAGTTTATAGCAGAAGGAACCCCGCTTGTACTGACAGACGAAGGATAATAACTGTAGCGCCAATCTACAGACAGTGCATCCTATCAATATCACATCAGAAATGTAACTTCCACAAACACTGATGTCGGTTCCTTTGTCTCTGAAGTCCACCGTTCTACCACTGGGCTACATCCTGCTCTTGTTATTATTACTTGTTCAAAAACAATATACTACTTGCCCCTTATTAAATTTGGCATATACAAGTTGTCAGATAAAAAGTCTGATGACAGCTGACCTTGGTTTGTTGGGGTTCTGTTGGTGAGGTATGGGCTGCTGTTGACTGTTGCTTCGCTGGCCAAACTGCAAATGCTGGATCTGTGGGCGAAATGTGGGTCCAAGCATGCGTAGGTCACCTGAAAGTATACAGATATCCTAATAAAACAAGGTTGTTCTCAGGCCTTCATTAACATTAAACCTTTAAATAAATCAAGATTGAAACTGTTACCTATACTTTCTACAGAAGGAAAAACACATACCTGTTCCAATTTGCTGCGGTCTGACCCCCGAACCAGAGGTCACATGACTGACGTTGCCTGGCAACACAGACTGCGCGGATCCCGTTTCCTTGCAGTTCTCTCCCCCTGCACCTGCTCCCAGGGTCTGCTTCTGGTAGCACGTGTTGATGGTGGAGTAGCCCTTGTAGCCCATCGCTTGCTGCTGCTGCTGCCCAATCCCGCCCGACTGTGGGCCCCCGGCTGCCATGCTGCCCACCGCGGGCATGCCCACGTGCATACTTGGTCTGATGATGGAGTAGGGCTGCTGGGGGGTGGGGCCGGGGCCCGACTGCACCCCGGGCATCTGCACGACCTGGTTGACGGGCCTGACGGCTGTTGCTGCCTGCTGGTGTAACTGTGGATACACGGGGTACGTCCCGTACTGCGGAGACGTGGCCACGGAGTGACCTCCCCCTGACCCACTGCTCACTTGCTGCTGAAAGTTCACGGGCTGGGGCATGTTTATTGCTATGCTGGGGTTGGCCATGTTGCCTTGACTAGGTGGTGTGGTGGGTCTGATTGACTGCGCCGCCGGGAAGCTGTATCCGAGCTGTGGGTTGGTGGAGGACACGCTGTAGTACACGGAGGACTGGGCCTGCTGGCCATAGCCGCTCTGTTGCTGCGGGTGGCTATACGGCCCGTACTGTATAGAGTACGCGGGCACCCCGCCACCCTCGGGCTGTGGGCCGGTGTACACTCCAGTCTGTGACACGTTACTAGACACAGTCATATCTGCACTTTGAGAAACACTGGGCTGCACCACAACGTTTGAATAGTTTGTCGTAGGGTAGCCTTGCACGTATGGTTGGGAGTACTGTCCTATATGCGGCACGCTGGCAGAGTGTGGATGTGCCTGTGGCTGGCCGTCCATAGATGAAGCCTGGTATGGAACCTGGTAGGTGTAGCGGACAGGCTGACCAGTCACACCCTGCGGCCCGGGGAAGTAGGTTTGCTGCAGGGGACGAGTAAAAAACATTCAACTGAAACAACTGCGTGGAAATCTTGTACGTGGTCAAACCTCATTCTATTCTTAGCTCAATTCACATCAGTGATGGAAATGAACACTAGCCTGTTAGCCAGGTCATTTCTTCCAATGCTAAAGGTATCCTTATAGAACTAGTAGAAATTCATGTCTTTTGTTATTTGCATCATTATTCGGACTAGTAAGTTATAAAGTAAGTTACGATCGCTGCACATATGATCAACATGAATATGTTCTTTGTATTATTAACTTAAATTTAAGCTTCTGCCAGAAAAGCTTCTTGCAAATAGTTAATCCAAGGTCTAATCTTTGCATAGCAGTACATCACAGCAAAGATGGCCATCGATTTCCTCAGGGTCTGGTTATCTGGTTGTTGGTATGGTTACCTCAATGGGATATGGTTACTGGAATATGGCAGAGCGGGGTGTTACCTGAATGTATGGTGGCTGAGAGGGGTATGGTGGCTGAGTACTCATCATGATGTGGGAGCCGTGAGGGGTTTGTGGAGCTGCCCCACTCTGATGCTGGGACTCTATTATGTCGGGTGACTGGGAAATGGAGAAGTTGGAAATCCGATTAACTACATCATGTTCCTGAAAACACAAAAGTAATAACAATTAAGTATTCGCACAATACGTTCCTGAAAATACAATATTCAGGGCTCTAGATTAACACATGCCAGACATACAGGGAGCAAGCTAAATTGCACTGTGGTTAAACATATGGTGCCTTTTCAACTTGCCCTGCAGGCAAGTAATGCAAAATGTTAGTCTGGAGCCCTGAGCATTAATAATGGTTATGTATACACACAATAAATTTTAAATAGTATACATAACAGATATTGCTCAAATAATCAAAAGGTAAATCTATATATATTGATAAATCGACCATGTTTATCTTCAAATAATGACTACAAGTTTCATTGTCTTGTCCTTCGATGAACTTCATAGAAGTCACTGTTTTCATAGGCCGGTACGGACAGCATATCATTGTTCTTCGTCACATTATTGTACTTTTAGTTACTGCACTGTTACGTGTACCAAGATAGTTGTTTCCTGTTGTCTTTCACAGCTGTCATTGTGTCATTCCTTAAGACACATAATTAACCATTCTTACACTACACACCATTTTCATGTCACAGCACTAGTTCAATTTCCTTCAATGAAAACATTCATAAAATATACTTAATACCAGCACTAAAATCAAGGGGAGATTTTTCAATTATCGCATGCTAACAAAGGTTTCATAAAAATCATCCGAGATCTACTATTTTTTTTGTTCTACAGAAGCATCTCGGTGCTACAAGCCAATACTGCTACGTGACTTTCCTAGCGAGTTACAACTCTATTTGTACTGCAAGAAAAGGACTGAATGCAATTAACTTAACACTTATAGCGAAATCCTACAATTTGACTTACAATCACTTTGTAGTTTCAAGTGTTCTGAGCAACCGGGTCGTCGACTGACCATTACAAATTCATAAATAATTCCAACCATCACAAGTGTATATATATATAGAATTGCCTGGCCCTGTGGCCCAGGGTTATCGTTTCTCAAAGCTCTCATATCCACTATGAGACCATAACGCTCTGGTAAGTGCATGAGCGTCATAACGAGATCACTACGAGAGTACTCCTGGTCTAGTAGTAGATGAGAAGAGAAGAGAGAAGAGAGAGAGAGAGAGAGAGAGAGAGAGAGAGAGAGAGAGAGAGAGAGAGAGAGAGAGAGAGAGA
>JAUTBQ010195062.1:0-10096 GCA_032361185.1 Lepetodrilus ovalis | reverse complement strand
TACTACTACGTAACTACTACTACTAACTACTACTACTACTACTACTACTAATACTACTACTACTACTACTACTACTACTACTACTACTACTATCGCTACTACTATTACCACCACCACCACTACGTCTACTAGCCACTACTACTACTACTACTACTCCTTCTATTACTACTGCTACAACTACTACTACTCGCTATATCCCCCCATCATCACCAATACAACTATCACTACTTCTTCTATTACCGCTACTACTACTATTTGTACTATTACAACTTATTGATATTGCTATCGCAAACTGCTGTGTGTTGTTCTCCTCTATTGGCGTATATCTACTAATGGAAGTAGATCTCATTATATCTAACTGTCCCTCTTCACGTAACTGCGATAGCTAACGGTTATTGAACGTCAATCACAACCGCAATACAGTCCACTCCGTGGCCAGAGCTGTTAATAATGTAATCATCTCAGTAACGGCACTAGGACACTGCAGCACTGATGACATACTTTCATCTTTCACACCAGCGTCGAGGCCATCATTGCCAGTCACTGAGCGTTAACTGCCCATCTGATAATGCCCCCGCAATCCATAGTTTACACCTATGCAATTCAGCATTGAATAAGGGCTGGTTATCGGTCTCTAATTAGCCTCCGTTAACAGCGCTATACCAAACGATCAATACCAGGCTAATAACTCCGTAATGAAAGATGACAAGACTCCACAGAGGTGTATTGTTTGTCTAATGCTCGAGCTAATTAAGCAATAGCTGAAGGCACTATCGCACTAAAGGTGGTCATTAGTATTTATCGCTTTCGTTGTTGTTGCAAATTGATTGCAAAATTAAGAAAATATTTGCCTTTGATATGGTAAACAATCAAGTTTCTTTTTTAAGTTTTTGAATTGTCAATGGATTAAACATGTCATCCAGAATGCGTATTTTGTGAATTGATACGTCAAGAAAGTTCAGATATCGACACAAACGGTATTGCGTGTGTAATGTTTAGGAGTTATATGTTTAGCCATCGAGGGCTTAAAATATGTAATTTATTTCCGAAACGAGCATGACAGGGCTAATGTTTTTTAAACTCCCCCAAGCCTGTGCTTGACAGTGACTGATTGTGAAACGTTATCTCTGACATTGCAATTTCCCTGAGATTAACTTTATTGGCCTTGTTACATTTGGAAAGCGACTATCACTCTTTATAATGCACATATTAATAATAATGAGACCGCATTTCACACATACGTACGCATAGACTCCTGCCGAAATTCTGGGTCATTTCCTGGAGTGAAATTCAACTGCATTATGTCGGACACCGATATTACATAACCCAGCGTATAGTGCTGCGTAGTGACCGGTATGTAGTACAGTCATAAATATGCTACAAATTATATATAATAACATTACTATTTTTTATTTTTGTTTACTAAGCATGCGTCCCAGGCATAGGTCGCAAAACCATCGACATTTAGTGAAATATTAGTAATGAACAAAGCCTGTATAATAAAATAATACTAAATAACGCTGTTCACGCAGGGATATGCACCTAGAAACCAGGTTAATTTAAATTAGTAACCATCAGTTAATTATACATAATAGTGGTGATATCAGTAAATCTGTTGTAGCGAGCGACTGCTTGTGTTGTACATTCATAAGCACTGTGCGTATACCAATGTTTCAGTCATAATTATATTGGTTTACTTTCAACGAGTGTAATTAGTAAGCTTCGTAACGGTTACCGTTGATCCAACACATCAATCTGCTGATTATAAGACGTCTCACTCTAACCAATGGTTTCACCAACACCTCGTTATTGGCAATGATAGACAGGCTTAATCATCACATCATTCATTATTCAATGGATCCGAACTTACAAAATAAAATAAAAACGTTCTTGTAAAATATTGGAAAATTCAAACTGTATATTTTTTAATGTTGTTTTTGTTAGTGTACTAGTGTATTCAATTGAATTATCTGTCCAATCCGATAACATTTTGCTATTTAATAATTATTCCTTTGCTTAAACATTATTAACACACTAAATCAATATAACTGTTGCGATAACCAGTTATTTCATATACTAAATTAGTATCAGTATTGAGATAAACAGCTATAAAACATACAAAATGAGTACCGGCATTGAGAAAATAGGTTAATAACATACTAAATCAATATCAGTATTGAGATAAAGGATATATCATCAAGACACACTACGCTACAGCAACGTGTGTTAATACTAAACATTACAGAAAGCTCCATTATACTGTGTAATATCACATAGGTCGGGGAGTACGTGTTCTGGAAAGTTACATTTTTCATAACACAAGGTGATGGCTCTGTGGTAAACTGGGGCAAATACCTACCACGTTGGACCGAGGTCGGTCCGTCAGAAAATTCAAGATGGCGTAAAAACAAACAAAGTGTTTGGAAGGTGTGACGCGGTACACTCTGAGGCAGACTTCTACTGTTCACATAATAGTCTCGATTTAAAGTAGTCTTTATTTGAAGTAGTCTCGATAATTTTTGAGTTGTCTGATTTACTGCTCCACCAAGTAGTCATGACTAGAATTTCCGCGAGCAGAAGTATTTGTTAGTAGAGACAACAATGTTCATTAACATTGTAGAGAGTAATTCATCAACATCACTGGCCATGTTGTCTCTGATTGGAAAGTGCCGTCTCTGACTACTCCGTGTTGTTTCTGACGACTACGTGTTGTTTCTGACTGCTACCTGTTGTCTACTACTGACTGGTTATAGTGCTTATATTTCCGGGATGACACAATTCCATTGCATGCCAAAGAACAACCAAATATGGATATACTGTTGACTAAATTCAGTTATATTCAACTTATAATGATGCTCTTAGATATCTCTGAACTGACTTTCACTACATAAGTTGGCGTGTGTTTAATGGAAATAGTCTGTCGCTAAATACATTCAGCAATGCTCGTCTTTGACGCTGGCATGAGGAATCATGTATTTCTGTTTAATTAATAATCGGGCTTTTGTGTACACGTAAAGCTGGTGAATGTTGATTAAATAGTTTAGCATCAATAGCCTCTCAAACTAAGCTGATGTAAATGAGATTGGAATATTGTGGATACAAATAGCTGTGCTATGTCCCCTTGCCTGACCCTTGTCATCTTCACAGACGAATTGACAACTCAAAACAATTGGTATTATTATTTTAAATATTAATAATAGGCTAAATAGTTGGTTGATATTATTTCATCCGGTAAATAGACATACAGTAGAGTGCTTATAATATAGGTAACTGTTCTACTAATATGTTTAACAGCTAAGTTATAAATGCGTATTCCGTAAAAATAGTGGATTCCTACTTTTATACAGCTGTTCATTTGTTTACTGCATGGACACGAGTTATCCACATGGATTACCAACAGGCAAAGTAGAACATATAAATTTAGGAGTACACTAGTGTTATATCTTTATTCTGTATGGATTTCACTCCAATGAAGTAGGCTGTTAACCCTCCCTGCTGGATTAATTTAGTGTGACGCTACGTTGCCTGCTGAATAAAATCGCCAGGAATTATGTCACCACTTGGGGGTAACATTCAAGATAGCTGTGCTCTGCGAATCTGAAAATACTTCAAAAGTTGTGTTTTCTTCATTGTTTTTGCTCTCTGCAAGCTGTTGCATGTGTTGAACTTCGCCAACCAGAAAGACTAAACTTAGTTCGACAGAAAAACAAAATAGACCTTACAAACAGTCATATGTTTGTATAGTATCATGTGTAATCTTATCATTGTGCTCTGTGAATTGCCCAAGAAATCGGAAATTCAAAAGAAGACTCGCAACGTTGCAATCTAGGAAAATAAATGTCTGCTCTGCGTGAAGTTTTCATAACTCTGGGTTATACAAATATGTAGATATGTAATGAAGTAGCGAACATATCGTTCTCAAATTCTGTTTGAATAATCATAAGCTACTGTGCAATCAATAGATCAAATTTCTCCATCTGGCATAAAGTATTTTTGATAAAAATCTTGCCTCAATACACACGTGTGAAAAGGCTTCACAAGTTACGTTTTCTTCATGTTATTTTCCCTCTGAATATTTATTGCATGTATTAAACTTCGCCACCGGCAAAGACTAAATTTTGGTCGATAGAAACATGAAATAGGCCATACATCCAGTAATATGTTGGTATATTATCATGTGTAATCTTAGAATTGTGCTCTGCGAATTGGCTGAGAAATCGTAAATTCAAAATAAGTCTCGCAACGTTGCAATCTAAGAAATTAAATTTCTGTTAGAACATAAAGTTTCCTAACCAGCTGCTAACTCGGTCATACAAATATGCAGATTCCTAATGAAGTAGTGAAAATCTTGTGCTAAAATTCTGATTGAATAGAATAATCATAAGCTACTGTGCAATCAATAGATCAAATTTCACCATCTGGCGAAGTATTATTGATAAAAATCGTGCCTCATCGAACACACATATTCCGTGGATTGCTGTTCAATGTTATCGAAAATGGCCATCACCTTACCTACTTGAAAATTCACTCGTGAAGCCAATATCCTTTGAATTGAAATATACCGAATGCAATCCACACAACTATTCTTATGCTAGTTCATTTTCATCAACTTGTTTCTTTCATTCAAGTCAAAATATTTCGTAATGAACACGTTTTTGGAACGCTTTTACACCCATGATGTCGCTTGACCCAGATTTGCATGCACGAGGGAAGAAAGTTCAGTGATGGGGTTGATCTCATTGCAAATTTTCCATTATAATTATAGTTTCAAAGCAGAAATAATGTCTATGGTCGATACTAACATGTTACAGGATTGATGTTTTCATTTTGCTTATTTTCTAATATGGATACTACCAAGAAAAATAAAAACATTTAACAGCTAATGCTGTCTTTGATTCGTAATTCGTGTTCCGATCGTATTTGAATGAAACATAAACAGATTATATATAAATACCACAGTATTCATGAAATATCTCTTATAAATAATGCCAGTCAGAGTGTAGATCTATAAATAACGAGCTCTACAAGTTCCAAAGATACAAAATAATGTTGAAACAGTCCCGCGATCAGCTGTCTGGGTGCTTTGACCCAGATCTGTGACGTAATGTGCAGAATGCCAGCATTAAGAATACACAGTTTCTAAAACCACTGACAGAAATGAATATCCGTTCGGGTGGTTTGCACGATTTATTACTGCACATAAGGTAAATTATGTATAATGTATGTTCATTTAGCATGTTTATTAACTGCAGTCAACTGCAAACTGTCCGTTCTCGAGTCAACGACAATGTGTCCCAGTTTCAGGTCAACATGTGTTTACATTTGCGACTCGTTCACGACAATTACACACACATCAACTAGTCCGATCAAAAATCTTGTAGTATCGGACTAGCGGGCGTGTCGAACGCTGCTTTACGCATGGTGGGCTATAAACATGAACTTTCATCTTCTAATGTTGGCATCACATTTACAAGCGGTAATTAGTAATAGTAATATTTTAGTAATAAGGCTGAGGTTAGGACAGTACATGTATATAGATTTGCATCTATTAACTACATAAATGTTTTTGCGATGATAATTATTTTATTCCCAGAAATATCCAGGCGGGTCCATAAATTCTATTGTTAATGGCCGATCCGATCAAAACATCACGTTGGTAAATGAAGAAATACAGACTAATTATCATAGAAATAATCATCAAAATTATTTATTTGGTTACAAAATGGAAATCAAGAAATACATTTTGAAAACGACATTTTGGCCAGATTTTGGCCAGATTTGACTGCATATGTCGTATCACATACGTATCGTATCGTGAGAACATTTATCATTGCAGGCCTAAAGTAGACCAAAGCGGGGTTGGCAAATAAAACCAATGTACAAATTTCCAATGCTAAAGAGGAAAAACTGTCTTTTAACTCACTCCCCCTCCCTTACCCCATCCAGCAAACATGCACATGTTTGTGATTGTTTTTGGTGATAGATTAAAATAAGGTGGCAGTTGTATGACTTTCCACCCCAGATACATTACACCCTAAGTCTTACCGCCCCAAGTACTTAAGCCGCATTTCATAATCTGGTAAGTCTTAGGGAAAGATTCTAGAAAACCCCATTGCAAAAAATAAATAAAAATAAAAATATTTCGCCCCAAACACAAAACCAATTCGCCCAGACCAATATATTTGGACCGACTTACCGCCCCATATCACGATTTTGAGGGATGTAATAAAGCATGGTATAGAAAACCTTCTGGACTGTCATCACACTTAAAATGACAAGCGGTAAATCAATTTAATTTAATTTCGGGTGGTTCAATGATATTTTCTATAGTTGAAAATTGTTCTAGGACTAAAAGCTTGTAACCAGGTAGCATGTTTGTCTTTCCAAAAACCTTCCAACCGCTGTATGGTAGGCAAAATTCAACAAGCCATTTTGGAGTTTGCCAGTTATTCAACCTGAATATGGCCGTAGTTCTTATTGCTTTCTTTATGTTAATGCAAGGGGACATAACTCTAAAGTCATACTACGAAAGATTATTATCATCACTGTTTCCTTCACATAGCAGGTGATGCATCAATGACAAGATAATTAATAATCCATCGCACTAATTCATATAAAATAAGAAATTGATGATACCGGTAACTATTGTGTTGAGGAATAAGTACATCAGTAAATAGCAACTTTTAGGTAGACAAATCAAGCGTAATTGAAATTCATTTGTCCGTATATAGGTCAACCAGCCGTCATATGTTAAGTTCTTATGTATGGTACATTATTTCATAATCATGTGAATACACTTCTAATAATCCTTAGGATACCTTAAATAACCAAAGTATAGGGAATTGCAGCTTTTGGCCACATAACTAGGTACCAGCAGCCAAGCCCCAGGCTAAGTGGAAAGTGATTAATGCCTGGAATTTGCCAGTTTTCATCAGCTCAGATTTTCTTTAATCTAACATTTAAAAATATAAAATAAATACTGCAATAAAGACCAATTCTTTATCTTTCAGTTTATGTAATTTTATATGATATATTTTGAAAATAAAGTTTGTTGCCGTTTTTGGTAAAGTACCAATGTCCAGTGCCAGTTGGTGCCGCGGGTCAAAATATCAGCGATGATTTCCATCGGACAAAAGATATCGGCGTTTTCTATTCACTAGCGCGTGAAGTACACCCGATGAAAAAAACATCTAAAAATAGCAACAGATGAAGGAAATATCCCTTGTTGTTACCGTATAAAAAAAATCTTGGTGTGATAACGAATTGTTTTATTAATAGTTGGACGAAGTTATGAGTCCACTTCAAATGATTGTCACATGTTAAATATAAACATAAACATAGCAAGTTCTGATATAATTCGAATCTTCATTCAATTTCCTTTGTGATGGAAATACGAAACAGCGTCTAAGCTAGTTGTCGTACATGCGCAGAGCAAATGGAAAACCCATCTAAAACGCCCTCGCGGCAAATCTGAATTGGAAGCCATTCATCAGCATGGCGAAAGTTTCAGATGTTGTGAATGAAAACTCGGCTGGATTCTACCAACGCATAGGTAATTTACACCACAAATATATTGTTTTATAATGAATAAGCATTGCTTAATGCATTTATGTACATGTTTTTAGTGGATGGGTTGAATTTAGTGCTTAATTTTACTTCGTTTCCGATCGATGTGTTTCGCACGATAGAATTCGGAAACGAGTGTGTTTTGATATCAATCTGATTAATTTCGTCACAGCAAAGTAATGCGTGGTTGAATATAAAGTTGAAATTCAGCAAGAGCAATGATTCATACATCTAGGTGTTCATTACTGCTAGTTAATATTCATTTGGGAACGATATTTTTACGATTGAATGATAATGCAGCCTTCGCAAATATTTTCAAAATGGCGGACATTATGCCTGCCAAGTGGCTGTTAACTATTGCAATTTCGGGATATACGATGTAGTGGCATAAGTAGTTTACAAACTATACTACAAATTATGTAGGCTATACGCAAATGTAATTAAAACCATTAACATTTATTTGAATTTTATTTATGTTTCGGTCTATCGTGTGTATATCGGTGTAGTCACTTCACTTTTCACTGAATGTTTTGAATTATTTATGAAAGTTCATCAAATGTTTTCTAAGTATATTGGGATCACTTTTAGGGAATATTCGATTTAAAATAAATAGTTATCAGTCATACTGAATATAAATAACACCAAAGTTCTGAATGAGGGTTTGACGGTCACTTTGTTTGCTTGATTGCAGATGACGATGATTTCAAGAAATTGAAATCCATTTTCAATTGGTCAGGAAGGGGAAGAAGACCTAATCCTCCTTCATATCTAGCATGCACCAACCGGCTCCTGTTGCAATTCTACTATATGAAGGATGATACTAAATCATGGGACAGTGTAGCAAATTTTGCTTCTAATCACACAGGATTGCAAGCAAGCAGGCTGAGAGCACTGATTTTAAAGACTCATCAAGATGCCTTACTAGCAACAAATGCCGACCAGTTTTTATTGTTAGAAGTTCAGTTTGTTGGGGACCGTCTGCAGCAACAGAATATTAGTAGAAATGAGCTACTTCAGCTAGGAAACTTGACAAGTAATTCAAAGAGGACAAATCCAATTGACGTTACTAATGGCATCATCATTGACCTTTCCTGTTTTGCAAAGTCGGAGGGTCTCGACGTGTCATGGTTATGCCAAGCCTTAACATACCTTGCTGGCGTTACCATTGATGTGAACGCGTTTAAGAAGCAGCTGAAAAAAATCCAGGATGTTGCCCGTAAGAAATGTAAGTCAAAGAATCGCAACAATGACTACGAACACTTCTTGAACACCTGTTTTGATGGACTGGCAAATATTCCTTCAAGTCCCAGAACACCTGCACCACCATGTCGCAAGAAAATCAAGCTGGATAATTCCCAAAGCCAGAATACTGCTGCATCTCCACTGGCCAAAATGTTGCCGATATGTGATGAAACTGAAAGTTCTCCATTACTCTCTGCATCCAAAGGTAACCAGATTCGGAAATTGAAAGGTGATGTGGATATTCTGGCAAAAGATCTTAAAGATGAACAACAACAGACTAGTACTCTTCGACAACTCGTAGCTGAACAAAATGAAGACTTCACCATACAGATGAGCCTGAAATTAGACGACTTGAATGTGAAGACCAATACAATTAATACCCTTCAGACTGAGAGTGACAAGATTAAAGCTAAACTCCACAGTACTGCAATCCACTTGGAAGAGAAGAAAAATGAACTGGCAAAGATTCGACATGCCCCATTCTACAAACGGATGAGAAGATGGGAGAAAAGGTTGAACGAAAAAGAGCAGCTGGCTGTAAAAAACTTTCCTAATTTAAAGATGAAGACCAAGCTGAAGCGATGTCAAACTCTTCTGTCTAACACCAGACAAGTACAAAAGAAACTAAAAGAGGAAAATAATAGATTAAAATTGAAGATAAAACACATACATGAAGACATTTTGACAGCCAACACCGTCGAGACAACTGAGCAAGTACTTAAAATGAAAGATGACAACACAAATAAGTACACAAATGATGTCATCAAGTGTGTCATCGAATTATTGGGCGAAGCTGAGGTGTCTGGCAAAAACTGTGGAACGGTCATTGATATTGTTTGCAGAAACCTATTTCACATCAAACTCAATGCAAAGGATATTCCCTCTGAAAGGTCGTCTATCCGCTATGCAGACAAGGGACATGTCCTAGCCAAATATCAGCTAACTGAATCAATCCTCGAGGCAACCAACGTGGACTTGCATTCAGATGGTACCACAAGAGATCACCAGAAGATAGTTGGGCATCAGATATCCACAGATACAGGTGCTCTACTATCCTGCGGCTTCACTCCTGTCTGCAGGGAAGATACGAAGACCCTTGTAGACATTGCCTACAATTTGCTGCATGAATTGGCAGATGTGCATGCTGATGAGGAGGTGGACAGCACATTTCGTTCAATGTTGCAACACATGACAGGGTTAATGAGTGATCGTGCAAGCGTCATGAAGTCATTCAACAACTCATTTACTGAACAACGGAATCATATACTTGGACAAGATGACGACGACG
>JAUTBQ010195051.1:0-10098 GCA_032361185.1 Lepetodrilus ovalis | reverse complement strand
TATGGTATATTTTTTTTATATTTTTTTACTAACTGCTAACATTATATAGAAAAATAATAAAAATATTAAAAAATTATTATTAAATACGTGCAAGTATGAAGTTGCCCCTTTAACTGTTTAAGCAAGTGGGGCTTAGTTTGAAAATGTCTTTATTCACCCAGCAGAGAGTGGGTACCCGGAAGCATGAGATTGACCTTGTAGCCCCTTGAACGGCAGCTTGGGTTGCATACTCCCCAGGGAGCTGAGAAGGAATTGAGTATACATAGATACATTGACCGGGATAATAATGTAGCTCTTTGAGAATGCTTTTGAGCATCGATTTGGCACAACATAAATGTTCACATTATATTAAGAAGAATGGTAGCACCAGTTTATAATCTCACTTTTCTATATTAGGTATTGGAACCAATCAGAAAAAGCTCAGAAGGACCCCACAACGAATAAATAGCATTGTGGAATAGTATCCCATGGGTTAAACAAGATGGACAAGATTAATGTTGCATATTTGACATGTCCATTGGCACCAATACATTTAGTGAGATATGTCTGATTGGAATGTGGTTACTTCATGTTACTATGGCCTCGGTTTACTCCTGACTTTAGGCATATCCCAGTCCATATGTCTCATAATGTCCCGCACAGATTTCAGCGACAATGGCGGCAAATAGTTTGCGATATGTTTCCGCTTCCACCATTTTCCGGACTTGGCCTCTGTACTTCCAAATTTTGTGAAGGTGTACTTGTAGTGTTCGGCTCTGATAAATCTGGAAATATTTACGCATTGAGATTATTTATTATATATTCGCAATTGAACATATTTTAGTGATTGAAGATAATAATTATTATACATGTAATTAGTGATATGTCTTTATTAATATAATTCACAATATTATTAAAAAAAATGTTTTTGATGAATCTAAAAAAAAATATTTATTCAATTTCAGAGTTCGCAAGTAACATTCGCCCATTCGCCTGGGCCATTTCTCCCAATGCTAAAGGTATCCCAATGGCAAGTAGAAATTCATAACATTTGTTATTTGTATCACTATTCAGGCAAGTACATTTGTTGCTGAATTTGAAGATTGATTAAGTTAAGGTGTCACGTCAATGCAGGAATATTTATTACAAGAAACAATTATAATAATTATTCTTGTAATTTGTATTTAAATATGACAGAAAACTTGTTATTTTGTTCCTACTTGGGTGGATCTTTCCCTTCAAAGGGGTTATGGGCAATCAGTGATGTTATTCCTTCTTCATTAGCCAAGAGTTTCACAGCCACGTGGACTAGCCAAGGATTGTGCTGATAATTCTGAAATATAGAGAATGGAAGAAATGCATACAGGTATCATACTGCATACTGGCATAATAATTATAATTCAAACACCTAAATTAATTGTCAAAATAAAAGAGAAAAAAGATCCTACCCAAAAAATAAGAACGTGACCATTATTTTCAAATTTTAGTTTTCTAAATTTTGAATTTTCATTTAAAAATAAAAAAAAACTTTATTTATTTACCTACCGGTAATCATATGAACACAGATCATTTTCAATTTTCAACTTTTTCGAATAATTTAATTATTTTATGCTGTTTGAGTAATTACGGTATTTAACATTCTAAACCCCTATTACCAGGATTTCCTTTCTGATTGAATTTAATAGTGAGTGAGTGATTATGGAGTTTAAAGTCAATGCGGAAATCTTTCGCCCATTTACGACGAAATTCATGTGATTTAAAAAAAAAGTGAAATCCATTTATGAAAGCTTGCTCAATGCACTACATCATTATCTTTGTCACTGGATCTATGTGCATACATTTCACCTTCTCAACTCCATGGGGAGTACACAACCCAAGCTGCCATTTCAGGCGCGACATGCTAAGATGGTACATTAAACAGTTTTCCACGCACTCACTTGAAATGCGGCAAACCAGATCAGCCAGTCGAGTCTGTAGTGGTACGGTGAGATGACGCAAGGACGACGTGTGGTGTTCCCGGGTTTACAGTTGAATTCATATTCCAGCCAATGGGCACGTGGGTCACTGGGGTCAGCGCTGTATGTGCCCTCCAGGATTACCTCTGTACGCCTTTTCGTAATACTGGAGGAAAAAAAACCCCAGAAATATCATTCACAATATTGTTACAAAATGAATTATAGATCATGTGGATAGATTGATCATGTACTTTGGTTGTAGTTGTCGCAGATTAGAGGCACTTAAATGTCCAGATTATGTTAGTTTTGTTTGTATTTTTGCATCTAAAGTATTTGCATGGTATCTCAGAAATCAAAAACTATTTTCTTTTAAATTTGGGATTTGTTCACTTGGATCTGTGTGCACTCAATTCCTTCTCAACTCCCTGGGGATGGGGAGTATACAACCCAAGCTGCCATTCAAGTCGCTACAATTGTCATTTTAGGCAGGAGGAAACCCACAAGATATGTAGCGCTGAATGTTGCAGTAAACCTGTGAGCTCTGACAGACCAAGAATGATAACTGAATTTCCACGGTAGAGACAGCGTATACTATCATGATCACGTCAGAAAGGTAACTTTCGCGAACAACAATGCCGGCCTCCCAGGATGTGTAACATTTGACCACTGTACTATCTACCTCTGTCGAAAACTACATGTATCTCCTACCTTCCAAAGGCACCGTATGTGTTGACGAGTCGCAGCGGATCAAACGAGGTGTTCATGGCTTGCCGCTCAGAAAAGAAGAGATTCTGTATGACAGGTATGCTCAGATATGCAATCAGAACACCAAAGCTGATGTTGAATACTCGTCTGATGTATCCACCTGCAGAAATACCCGAATAATAAGAATAATAGACACTTAACCTTTTTTAAGTATAAATAACATTGTAATTGTAAGTGTTATGGAAAGTTCACCTTGACAGGATATACAGTGGCCCCTTGATATAACACAGTCCGATGCACTGCGGATTCGGATATAAACCTGGGTCAGACATGGATCCTATTTTTATTTTCGTTATTTCCCAGTAATATCGTATAAGGTGGGTATTATTATGCAGGGGTATGTAATGGACCCCAACTTGATATATCGAGGGGACACTGTACTATCAGATTCTGATGTGGTGAATTATTATTGTGGAATCAAATGAATATTTCTATATATCTTTATTTGAGATAGATCATACAGATGTGAAAGTTATGCAGATAAGCTACATTTTCAAAATTAAATAGTAATGAAAGTGAAAGTAAAAAGAAACTGTAACCAAGAATTAACTTCCTTAACAGAAATTATTTAGAATAAAACATTACTACATTGTACAATGAATAGTAAATTAAATTATTAACAAATAAGAAAAATTAAAATGGGATCCATGCCTAATCCCTTGGATTATCCAATGCTGCAGTACACAGAGGTTAATGATACCCAGATTCAAGACAGATAGCAGAGACGTTATAGCTCGGGGGAAAAAACAACCCACCCCAACATTTTCCAAGGTTAAATGATATTAAAACTGAAAGTAAACAGAAACTGTACCCATTTTAGGCTTGAGCGTTCCTTTCATGTATTGCTGCTGTATTTGTATAACGCGGTTCTTTATTGATCCGGGTCGCCCTGAAAACATCCAGCCTACACTGGCATCGTCGAAACAAGCCAGACTAGGGATGATTGTCATCCAGTTGAGGAAGCTCAGATTTCCACTGATTATGATGACCACCTGTCAAAAACAATAACCCATCCTCTTTAATGCAGGCCCAGTGCTTCCATAAAACATACGCTACTTGTCTTGGGCAGTGATAGAACCAATTGATTCTGTTTTGGTTTAATTAGCTCTATGTTGAATAAAATAATGTCTTGAAAATTAAGAATATTATGGAGTTTTTCCGGATTTTTTTCTCTCGTTTTGTTGGGATGATGTCCAAACAGATGAGTTATGAAGTTTGGATTGATCAATATTTTTTATTACTTTGAAAAAGAACATACAATACTGTAATACATCATGCTCTTTAAAAGCATACTATCACAGATGTTTATCGCCGTTTTTTACTACAACTACAAAGTACAATCACTTGACATACATATAATCAATCATGTTTGTACAGTACTTCCAAAAACCTTTCTACCACTGTACGGTAGGCAAAATTCAATTTTCAACCAACCGTTTTGGATTTTGGTGTTTATATAACAACCTGAACAATCTTAGTTGTTTGTCCTTCTTTATAATAATGCAAGGGGACATAACTCTCCAATGAGTACGACAAAAGAACTACAATTGCTTCATATATCATGAATACATCGAAGACAAGATAATTATTAGTCAGGACTAATAATTATTATAAAATATGAAATTTATTATAAATATCAAGTGTTGGGGACTTAGTATACCAGTACAAATCATACGGAAATAGTCTCAGACAGAAATTTGTTTGGCCATTATCTAGACCAATCAACCGTGATAGTATGCCTTTAAACTGTGTTACCATTCCTAACGCACGAAAGAACAATCACCGAGTAAATGTTTTGAGGATGGACAAAAAACCTAGGATAATGTTGTTTTTTTCCTTTAGAAATAATGGATCATCAAACTATGAAATGCATGGAAAAAATATAGCGGAAATGTTACTTTACCTGGAAAAATATTTGCACGCCGCCACCAATTATAATCATTCTTCTACCCATGATGAAGAAAAATGGCGCTACGAGTTCAATGAAATGGTTTGCGAGTGTTTCCGTCTTGTGGATCAGTTCTGGTGATTGATGCATGTAGTAACTCATTGGGTTGGGAATGGGCTGTGTCTGAGGAAAGAATTTGTTCAATACAAAATCATTAACAGTGATATAACAAGCAAAATATGTTAACTTTATGGAAGTCCCCTTAACGAAAAATATTATAATGAAAACCAAAAATACTAAAATATTTGAGAAAAAAAAAGAAAAGATAATTTAAATTATTTTTAATTTAGTACATCTCAAAATACATTCCTCCAACATGTAGAAGGTTAATGTAATTCCTTGCTCTAGGATAATTTATGTGTATTGAATTTGAATAATATTACAGTGTCCCCTCGATATAACGCTGAAGATTTGGTCCACGACATACCCACCCGCCTCATTATAGTACCAGCCATATATGATATTGCAGGGAAATAACAAAAATAAAAATGGGATCCACGTCTGACCCTGCCTTATATTGGACAGTGTTATATCGAGTGGGCACTACCGTAAATACATTACCTACCTCATAATGGTAATTCATGCAAGTCAGGTCTCTCCAGCATTTGTCTCCCCTTATTTTGATTAGTCCCTTCATGAAATGGAGAAAAAAAATTAAGGTAATTATTCGTGAAATTATTTTGTGGCATGGCCTTATTGGAGCAGGGTAAATTATTCAGAAGACACATCAAATAATAAGTGTTGGAATTGGAATGGGGTCCTGGAGTCATTTGATAATCTGCAATGTTTAACCCTCTCCCTGCTGGATTATGCACAAACACAGCTCTCTAGGGCATCTCCAGTTGCCTCCAGCAGGGAGAGAGTTAAAGTATCTGTGGAACCCCACTAAAAATTACAGATTTGACCAACATTAACATTGCCTATGGAGAATGTCCCCCTTACTATTTTCCTAATTTTTAACCCCACAACAAACATGACAATTATATACATTACATTTTTAATTTAATAATGTCATTATTATTGTATTTAAAAACTTACCGCTCCAAGCATTATTCTGAAAATGAGCCAGCGATACGCCCAGATGACGATGTTGGACGTGGGTGTGTGATGTGGTAATGTGGACAGACTCCACACCGGACATAGGAATGTGGCGATAAACCCCGTCTCCAGTAGCTGAGACTCCCAACCTGGATGTAGTACAAAATGAAACATCACAAAATATATAGGCACAAACAATCTGCACGTGATCTGTGAAATACGAATATCAGTAATAATTATTTTGGAAAATCTATTAAATATTCACAGGATTACAAACATAATTATAATTTTGAACAGGTGAAGTCAGAGGTTCTATTTCCCCAAAATTTCCTTTGTTACAATTTTACTGTATTGTTGAGAAACTTTGAAAAGTAATGTCTAGAATACTAGTATTTTAATTCAATGAAATACTAGTATAGTAATATTACCAGAGTTGTTTGTTAGATAAATTTGCTTACCAAATCCATACCTGAAAAAAAAAAATAAATAATGAGTAAAATTGTAAATCAGTCATGAAAATATCTGTAGACCATTACCATGATTACATCGTGAACATAATAGCGCAGTTGCTATGAATATCTGCATTGGGGACATGTGACATCACAATGGGATATTGTCAGGGCTCTGAGCCAATTGATGTCACCAGATTTTAAATAAATCTTGTGTCTACTTATAAAAAGTCCCTATAACCATGATCTCGAGTTCAAATCCCACCCCATGGGGGCCCGGCATCACTGTTCGCAGAAGATACATTTCTGACGCGATAGTGATAGGATGCAGTCTGTAGAGTGGCAATAGAGATACCATCCTTGGTGTGTCAGTACCAGCAGGTGCTCGCAGGTTTACTGCAACATTCAGCACTACAGATGTTGCAGTCTTCCTCCTGACCTAAAACTGACAAGTCGTGATGTTAGTGAAAGATTCTAGAAAGCAACTCTAAAGCTGGCTGGTACTGACAGACCAAGGATGATATCTGTATTGCCACTATACATCCTATCAATATCGCATAAAAAGGTAACTACCACGAACATTGCTATTCATTAAGGGGCTTAAGTAAACAAAAAAGGCTTAAGCCCAAAAGTTGAGCCCCTTTATGAATACCGCCCCAGGACTCCACGACGGGATTTGAACTCAGGACCTTTGGCTCCGAAGTTCAAAGTTCTAACACCGCGCTACCATCCGCCCTCCAAAAATAAGCATATAAATAAAATACATGGACGCTTTTACAAGAATGCCTACCATCTTTGCCCTATGTTAACTATGGACTGGTACAGAGCCCACAGTGCTATCATGATGAACCAGTTGGCCGCCCCTCTGATGACCAACAGCGTGGACAGGGCCATTCCTGCATACGCCATGTAGTCCAGCAGCTGGTCAAGATGCTGGTGGTAGTCGAAGAACCACACGATGCTCGGACAGTGGGTGAAGGTCGCCCAGTTGATGCCATGTGCTCTGTGCTTGACATTGTCCAGATACTTCTGAGCAGGAAGGAGACCTTCTTTTCCGATCAGCTGCTTGTTCTGGTGCAAAGCCACAAGAAATGCCACAACTGAAAAATAAAAATGACTCTTATTTAGTTTGGCATGGATTAATTCAAATTTTTCTGCTGATTTATACAAACACAATGTAGAAACAATATTATTATTATTATTAATATTATTATTATTATTATTATTATTATTATTATTATTCAGCCTACTAATTAACTAGTTAAAGGCATACTATCACAGTTGGTTAAGAGACAAACAAATTTCTACCTGAGACTACTTATGCTTGATTTGTTCACCCAAAAGTTTTTATTAACTGATGCACTTATTTCCCAACACTCGACAGTTAACAATTAGTTCATATTTGATATGAATTACGGTTACAGACTCATAATTATCTTGTCATTGATGCATTCAACTGATCTTAGAGGAAAGTGACCAAACTTTTTCTGTGATCTTCCTTTTCGTCTGTGTAATAGTATTATGTACATGAAAAGTAATAGAAGCCAGGATACATTTGAATCAACCTAACATGCGGTTGTACATTATAATGGGATGTTCCATCTACCACACAGTGGTGGAAGGTTTTTGGAAGTACAAACATGATTTTGTGTATGACATGTGAATGTAATTTGCAGCTGTACCTAAGAAATAGCCCAAAAGCAACTATAAATATCTGTGATATTACGGCTTTGTTAAAGATAAATATTGATACTAATACTATTTTATTAAATAAATTTGATGTGAAAGACAAAGTAGCTTCGTCTTCATAATGCTTGTACATGTGTTGCGACAGACTTCTGGATTTCTGCACTATGGTACAGTTGGTTGTCTAGTTCCGAACCAAGTTTTGATCACCTCCTACTGGTGAAATAATTATGCAATGTCAGGTTATTCTTTTTAACTGGGATGGAGTATATACTTCAATTTATTGTAATTAAATCAATATAGCAATTATACATGTTATATGAAGCACAACTAACACTCACACTAGGCCGAAACGCAAGATATGTCGATGACCTAGTTTCAATCAAATTTGTCAGTTTCGAATAACCTGTAGACCATTGTAGACCACGTAGACTGAGCCCAGTCCAATAGCTGCATGATACACGCAACATTTTATGTGAAACCAGTCTGGCGCATGGTGCGTGAAATGAGTGCACTGGCCCGGTGGTCAACATTGACCACTTTTAATTCTCAAACTATATACATTTTATTGTTTGATGAAAAATAGAATCAACTTAGAACTGCATTTACATGTAATTTCAATCGAGTGCATCCCTATAAATATAGTACTTTTATAAATACATGCCACTTAGCGGGATGTCACAATGCGGTTTACACCGTTTATTCGAAACTAGCAAAATGACCGTACAATGACCACACAAACTATGACTACTTGGATGTAACATTTATTCATTATCGGATAAGTGAAGATATGAACTATCTTAGGATTTTTGGATTTTGAATTGTTGCACATACAAATTAGCACGTTCGCTCAAATATCAACGCTCGTTTTTTCAACCATGAAATTTCCGGTCGAGTAGTTTAGTCGTTGAAACAAAAGTGATAATATAAATACAAAACTTATAACGAAATTTAATTTATATTTTTTTCCAGTTAAATAAATGGATGGATATCCAAAATATCTCACACTAAAGCATGTGCTATATCGTGTATTCCCGCGAATGAACTGTATGTATGCCACTGACCGGAGCTAGCAATTACCCGGAACTAGGAAAACAACTGTACTAGATTGAATTTTCCCCAATATGGATTGACGAAAGTGATTTTGGCGATATTAAATCGATGATAAGTATAACAAATGAATGTAGTTTAAATTTATTACTCAAACATAGTGCTACGCGCTCATTGAAATCTGTGATTATGTTGAACTGTCACTCCAATAAATTTCCGTTTACACAGGCTCACACACTGCGCGTGAGTGAACGCTATTAGTAGAATATGAAGACAATGCAGTTTAATTAAGTATGTAGTCTTTTAAATTACTACATTTCTTATTTCTTATATTACACGAGTAAATTTATATAAAATTTTACATACATTTGCACGAGTATCTTCAGGATATTTGTTTAATCAATATGAGAAACACATACACCATTGTAACTACCAAATCTTTAATTGGGGTATCAAAAACAAATATAAATCCACATGTAAATCCAAAGTAGACTTTGTTGATTCGAACGGCACATCTTTCCTAACGTACATTGGCATGCTTTTGATACAGAGTTGTTTCCCTTACAGGATCCATGGAGATAACAACATGGCGAAGAGAAAGATTTGTTTTCGTTGATTGAATAAATGGTGTGCCCTATCCTAAAGTGAAGGTTGATATTTACCTTTTATGGAAGTTTATGCACGAACTACATAATGACTACATGAAATCTATGTTTATAGAAGTTACTATTGCATAATGGCATAGAATATTGGAGTCTAATTGAACCTGGTCCAATGTTTACATTTTCCCCAAATTTCTCCCATGGATAAGCGCACTAGTCTAAACTACTAGTAAATTAATGGTAGATTAGTTGGCTCATATATTACCAATTAATACTTTCACTATTATAGACATATGTTAGTAAATTACTAAATTGGATAACTGATGCGTAATCTCTAAGTGAAAAGTACGGCGAAGCATTATTACGTACCTGGACAATAGTCCAGAAATCCAGACGTCTATCGCTCCATATGCATTATGCTATATCGACGTCTAGATGCCATTTTTCATAAATATTGGAGCATTTTTTAGTAATAGAGCACTAGTGCCAGAGTTGTGTGTCTCACACGCTCACTACGGAATAACATGCAAGGAACGATCATTTTGAAATTACTTGCGTGTAGCCACAGTATTCCGATGGCATTATCTTCATATTTGCTTGTTCACTTCCCATTCTAAATCCTCTAA
>JAUTBQ010195040.1:0-10099 GCA_032361185.1 Lepetodrilus ovalis | reverse complement strand
TACCCCAAAACTGTCCATTCCTGAAAAAGAATGGACAGTTAAGACAATAGGATGACGTCACAAGTGTATTTTAAGTATAGGTATTTAATGTATGTATTTCATGTAGGCATGTCATGTATACAGTATGCTCATAACATATACAACTTGTACACATGATTTGTGCACTCACACATCACACATTGTATTGATAGCTACATGCCACAGCCTAAGGTGCACATATTAGACAGAAGTTAACAACTCATTTCAAGCTTGAAATGTTCAAGACTTGTAGCTCATGTTAAAACCAATCCTTTGGGCAACATGGTCCAGCTTGGGGGTAAAGCAATATTGACCATTGAGATTAGGGGAGATAATGACAGGATGTAACAGTTTTACTACATTTTCAAAAACATTATAGTGGGCTTGTTACATTACAGTAAGATGTCTAATATGTAAAATTTCTTAGCATACCATTATACTAATGTACTGATATTTATTACTACATGGGTTAAATTCCATTATCAGATTTCAATAAATATGTTTTCAGTATGGTTAGTTAAGTTTAAGGCTATGGTACGTGCATTAATAGTTTGCAATAGTTGAATACATTTAGTGTTTCTTCTGGCGAATTGTAAATATGGGATTTTCATTTTGTTAATTAATATCTAAAAACATGTACTAAAAACTACCAACATATACCTGGTTCATAATGTTCTAAATTTCAATGTTTATTATTGTTGCAATACTATATTACACCAGCATTAGGCCAGGATTTCAAATTCCATATATGTATCTTCGTCTTAATTTATCATTGATGAATAGATGTACATAATCTAATAATCTAATCCATTTGTGGATTATCTCACAATAGTGACTTCCATAGCAGTTAATCCATAATCCTTTGCTAATTTGGTGATTGTTGACCTTCAATAATCACCATTGGCACCATATGATATATGTACTACTATAGCGTTGGGGAATCTATGACTCATACAAGTATATAAAGAGAAGTTAATTAATAAAATAAAATCGATTTAAAAAAACGGATTCATTGTCCTGGAAATCCATGAATCACTAATTCCACAGATTTAACTGACGTCCTATTTCTACACCAAACCCGGAAACCTACAGCATAATGACAGTACAGTACTACCAAGAAGGTTGTGAGGTCAGCTGGTATGTATGTAGATTACCCCTGACCCAGGACATTGCTCACAGGCTTTAATCCTGCACTGGATGTAGCCTATAAGCTGACCATTTAGAATTGGGTTACTCTGGTTACCATGGTAATGTTACTTCACAATGCTGCCAGTTTAGCTGGCCCTGTGGTGTTACTCAAGAGGCTACTATTGATTTCCTCCCACTAACTCTGTTTGCTTCAATTTGCTGGGGCGGCTTTGTTAGAGATGGCAGCTCGCAATCTTATAGGATCCTCATGACCATGAATTTTTAAGATAATCATCTGAAGGGATTTGAAACTGGGTCATCTCGACCTACATGTATGGATTTCTACTTCCTTTCCGGGTTTTAAAATAAATTCTGAAGAGCTGTTTGTAACTTATACAGCGAGGGATGTCATGTATTTTCATCTTGTAGAAAAATATGGTGCTCATCATTTTAATTATTTACTGTATTTATTATCAGATAATATCAAAACTATTGATTATTAAATTATGGACATAAAATAGGAATTCATTGACAAATTACTATTATTGTGTTTCTTTAAAAGCATACTATCACAGATGGTTGACCTATATAATGGATAAACATATTTCTATTTGAGACTACCAATGATCATGTTTGATTTATCCACCCAAAAGTTGTTATTTACTGATGTACTTATTCCCCAGCACCCAATTGTTATAAAAACAAATCATATTTTATATGAATAAAAGGAACGTAGCTCTAATTATCTTGCCTTTGGAACATCGAACTGCTAGATCAAATTCCCCCCCCCCCCAATGTGGATCGACAAAAGGGATTTTGTCAATATAAAATTGACAATAGTTTGGATTTATTATTCAAGAATAGTGCTATATGTGCTCATTATCTGTGATTGTATGTTTTAAATAGTCTATTAACTGCTGATTAAAATTCACAGCATGTTTGTGTTAATGTGTTAATAAATTAAGCAGGATTCAATTTTAACTATTAAAAAATCTTCACTTCAGAATTCCGATGCAATGTATCACACATCTACTGACACATCAAAAGCAATTTTGGACATCCATTACATTCAAGAATTTTACGATAGTATAACTACAATTATAATGACTCCATTCATGCATTCAACCTTGCCATAATAATGTTTTAGTGCAAACATACATCTCATTCATTTCAATAAGGGCCCCAACTGTGGATACCTAACACCAGGTAAATGTCAACATTTATTGTGTGTGTGGCCAGTCAGATGGGGTTAGTGACTTCCTGGGCTAGGCAATTAAACCATCCAGGTGAAATTAAGCCTATAGATGAAATTAAGCCTACTGTGTGAGAAATAGCCTACATTCAGATGAAACTATCAGTTTGCTAAGTGAGAACAAACCAACAGCTAGGTGAGATTAAAGCCTACAAGTTAGATTAAGTTAGCAGGGTGAGATTAAACATACACGTGAGATTTAAGCCTACATGTGAGATGAAACTTCAGGTAATATTAAACCTACAGCTGAAATAATAATAATACATAATAATAATAATAATAATAATGTGTATTTATATCACAATACTGTCAATAGCCATGATAGACTCCATGCACAAGATGTGCTCAAAGCACAATACTACACTATTATTACTCCGGTCATTTCATCAGTGTGCACTCATTAAACCTTCTCAACTTCCTAGGGCATGCACAACCTAAGATGCCATTCCAGGTGCTACAGAAGGTTAAACCTACTATGTGAGATAAAGCTTACTATGTGAGATAAAGCCTACTTATGAGATTAAACCTAGGAGGTGAGATTAAGCCTCCGTGTGAGATTGAGTATCCATGTGAGATTAAGCCTTCATGTGAGATTAAGTATACATGTGAGATTAAGTATACATGTGAGATTAATCATATGTGTGAGAACAGATGGGAGCCTAAATCCTGGCCTACAGACAGCCTACACAGCGGGTATACTCTCCTGAATAGCCTACACAGTGGGGGAAGAGGGTATACTCTCCTGAATAGCCCACACAGCGGGGGAAGAGGGTATACTCTCCTGAATATACTACACAGGGGGGAAGCGGGGTATACTCTCCGGAATGACCACAAGACAGCTGGAGGTGAACACAACCCTACCCACATGTGTCGACACCCTACTGTCGCTGTCAACATGCTTTGTCACCTTACTATCGACATGCTAAATGTCAGGCTACCATCACTGTTGACGTGCTTTTGTTCACACCACTGATAATACACAGCATGGTACAGGCTAAAGTTACCACATTAGCTTTCATAGGACACCCAAGTCCATGTTTTGATTGACAGCTAACTTATTCTTTTTGATGGATAGCTAACAAGTCAAAATATTGCAGCTACACAAACAGTGTCAGTTATTGAAGATTTGTTTACAAATGACTGAAACTGAATTGTTGTACAGTTTGCATATGTCCATTGTTCACAATACTCAATATATTGTTAAATATTTGTATCTTCTTTTTTTTTTTAAACAAATGCCAAAATTCAGTTCTATATACATGTACTTGTACATTCATATAAAACACACAAGTAAAAAGCTTCACCAGTTCACTGATGGACAATGATAAACATATGTATCCCATTCATCATTTCGTCTTCAGGAAGTTTTCACTTTGCTTTCCCCTAAAGCCACACATGGTATAGTTTTACTCATTGTCCTGTCCCTCTAAACACTGTAGCAAATCTGACCCCAAAAATCTGTATGATAAAACAAACAGATAGCAGCTCTCCTGCAGGGCTATAGATGTCCTCAACACACAGCAACCCTTCTGTTCTCTGTACACATAACTTCCAGACTCCCCCAGACTGGTGCCAGTGGCTCTATCTTCATGTTCCCATGCAGCCTGTGGAAACCATTACCTCCCCTGTGCTGATATCTACATACACATGTACAATTGAAACCACCCTGGGGGACAATCTGCAGAAACACCCTGTTAGGAGCCAGAGGTTATCACCCTATAGACTGATACATGCAGGCAACAGTGCTCTCTGTGTACTAATGGCATCACAATCATGGATTGTAACAAACATGCATGGTGAGATTGGTGTAGATACAAATGTACAGTGGTAGGTTCTCTGGTTAAGCTGAGCCATTATAGATTTTCTCACAATTTGGGAAAGACACACAATCATGATAGATTGTCTTGCTCTTTTAACCCACCAAATCACAGATATTCTCACAAGTTAAGCCATACAAGCATCATGAATATTCCTTTGCTATTTCAGCAACATGATCATATATTCATTTACAATCTCGGCCAAACAATCATAAATTCTCTGACAATTCAAGCCACACTATCATATTTTACATTTTCAGCCACACATATATCTCAAAACAAGGATGTATTCAATTTCTTCAATATTCTATTCCACAAATTCCCAAAGACATACTACCGGTAGAATACCTCACAATTCAAGACTTCCCCACAATTCTACATTGTTCTAGATTCACACCAAATTCCATATTTCGCAACAATTCCAGCTACATTTCCTCACAATTCCTACAACACTCACAATTCCCAAACAATCACAGTTTCCTTAACCATGCAAACCTATGGGAAATATCAAAACAAGGAAATGAATAATCAACCAGACTTCAGAGTTGTATCAGTATTGACTTACATAATTGATAACAAACAGTGGGGCAGATCCACTACCAGGGGACGACCTAGGCTTGGGAGCTTAATAGGAGGCAGTACTTGATAATAGCATACCAATCAGTACTTGATAATAGTCAACTAATCACCACAGTACTTGATAATAGTCAACCAAGGCTTGGTAATACTGCAGTGCGTATACATATCTGATATCAGGCCCTTCAGTACTGAATACCATTGCTATCTCTCCCCAGTTCGCTATCAATGACTACCCCGGCTTTATCAGTCCCCTGCAGCTTTGACAACAACCAGTAATTAAGTAACCATTTCACAAAACATGTTTTGCTTACTATCATATTAACTGACATAGCTTTGAGATTTGGTGCATATGACAGAAACCTGTACAGGTACATTTGTCATGTTTGTGGTGATATCTAAATATTATCTTAAGTACTTGGCATCATTGATAAGAGGTCAGTTGTAGGTGTGTGTGTGTATGCCTTGGTGTTCAAGGATGGAGGAACATCAGCCAACACCAGATTTGTGAAGTACCTCCCACAAACATTGGGTTGACCAGGACTCATCAGGAGATGGGTGACCTCCCTGTGTTAGCCTGTCTTTGATCTTCTGTCATGGCTTGTAATGAGTCTGATAAGGACATCCAGTAAATCCCAGATGATTGTCCAGGATTGTCATACTGACAATGACTAGTGATGATAGATAGAGCATTGCAATACACTGAGGTCATCATGGTCATCATCACTGCCCATAGACCAGGCAGGGTGATGTCTCAGAGAACACTTGTTGGATGGCTTTAATAATTTTACTGTGGTATTACCACTTTACAAAATATTCTGTTTCAGGAGTCTGAAGATCCACAGATTACAAAACATTCTTGAGTAGGATTTCATGCTCAATTCAAAGTTTTCTGATCTTAAATCCCTATATAAAATTTGAGCTTGAGCATGAAATCATACTCAGAAACTTTTGTAATCTTGGGGCCTGGATGGCATATAATATACTGATACTCATGGAATGAAAAGTACTATAATGTGATATTTTTTTGGCGGTGGAGCAGAATTCATGGGTAAATTTCAAGGTATGCTAACGTACACTTACACATACTCTTACATCAGACATACCATACATACACAACAATGTCTAAGATGGGAGCATCTAAACCATAATTTCAAATACTGTACTTAAAGTGTTTACTTTTCCTCTATTTGTATTGATCATGTATATATATACCAGCCTGGGTATCATTTCACAAAGCTCTCTTATCTGCTAAGAGACTGGTAGCGCTCTCTTAGTAGTGTATTAGCTATCGGCAAAGCCAGCGCTACCACTCTCTTAGTGGATAAGGGAGCTTCGTGAAAGGACACCTTGGTAAATACTCGCAAGGAACTCTCATGCGTGTGTGAGTGTATGTGAGTGCGTGTATGCGTGTGTGTGGGGGTGGGGCGTGGGTGTGTACGGTATGCGTGCATGCTTGCATGCGTTTAAGCGTGCGTGCGTAGGTGCATGTGCAAGTGCATGTGCATGTGTGTGCCATCCATATATCCGTACATATAATGCGCTACGATAATTCTATGGAGCGGAACCCATGTTCTTATATACGCATCTTTCTGAGGTCACGTGCTATACGGGAAGGATAGGCTCGTAAAATCTTATACTAAGCGAATATCGCATATAGAGCTCATATAGTATTAATGCGTATACTATAAAACCAAACGAGATTTTATGATATTTTACGGAAGCAATTAGTATAACTCGTTGCCCATTTAACGAATCCATTCATCCATCTCTCTTGCAGGTTTATGGGATTCTTCATGTTCTGCTGTACTTCTCAGTCGTGGCATACCAGATGTGTGACTACCTTGATATCCGATGTGTCACAGTGTATGATCCTACAAAGTCTAAGAAAAAGAGCTATATCAAACAGGATTGATGTAAACATTATCCTACTTCTAATGCTGCATTATTATCGCTACCTTAATATATGATAATGATTTTGTTTACTTAGATTTAATGGCCATTGTGGGGACCATATTTGTATGTATGCGTTTTTCAATACAAATTATTATATTTCTAGTTCCATTAGATAATCAAAATAGCAATGAAATAATTATACAAGTATTGCAGGTAATTAACGTTTATTATTGATATACTAGTATATCAATATAAACGATGTTATTAAAATTCCATGTTATTACGGCCACTTTCATATAATGTGTCGTTTAAGAACTGGAGTTGTTACACTGTATATATCTGTCTATGTTTCTGCATTTAACAATGGTAGCATTTATTAGTTCATATGTATTTGTAAAGCAATCATTGAATAAATATGATTCGCCTTTAAAATTACATGTGTTATGCTCTTTCCGTATTACACAATTGCGTAAATGTATATACGAATTACTGCTTATATACACAGGTGTAATTGCAGATGTTCTGAATTGAAGAATAACCCGGGCTTGTTTCCCCGTTTGGTGATAAATTGTGGAATGTTTGTGCTTCGGCAGGTGTGACAACGGCTTAGCTGCGATGCACTCACTATAGTAGACAGACAGGCAGACAGACAGACAGACAGACAGACAGACAGACAGACAGATATTTTATTAACGTCTCACCCTGTATATATATACAGTAAAAATACATAGTCATATACAACATATAATATATACAAGCCATTCTAAAAGAATTACGTGAGACGATACAATACAAATAAAGAACAATGGTATACATATATTATATACACTATTAAACCAGGAAACTATACATTTTCATTTATATAAAAGCAAAGACCGCCTTTGTAGTATTAAAAAACAGGTTTTGGCAAAAACTAAAATACAATTTTTATGACTAAAAAGTACTGAGAATTTGTCAACATCTGATAATATTGGGAAAATAAGCATAAACAATGGCTATGCCTACAAAACTACCTGTTATGATTTGCCCAATTTATGACCTTTATTTTTTTTTATTCATCGTGACTTGAGTAGGCAAGAACGGTGTGGAACAGAACATAACAGAACATAGTTTATTCTCATAATAATCACACACAGTAATATGTCAAAGGGTCATAATTAATCAGGGTTAAGTAGCGTATAAATAATTGAACACTGAAGCTGCATTTTAGAGGATGAAGGTTTCACGTATATTTGTACTACTTTAATCCCGTTTCAGTTGCACGGTGGATGAAAACCACTACCATCAGCGTCCACAAGCAGTTTCCATCCGGGTGTGTGACGTCACGTTCTGACGTGTGCAGAAAGCTCTCGTGGAAAAGCAGGAACGGGTTGGAATCTTTAAAGTGTCTCCAGCCAATCACAGGCCGTTATTTGAAGATCAGCAGTGAAAGTAAAAGAAAAGGCCAAGCGCTCACGCTCTGTGAAGTGACCGTGAATGAATACGCGATAGTAGATTAATAATCTGCTATCTTGACGAAGTCATGACGACATGCTTTCAGATGGATCATTGCTGTTTGATTCAATCACAGGACTTTGAATAATTATAATAAAATAGCAGATCTATTATACCATAGCATCTATATAGATGCATAAATATATGGTATAATACTATTTTATTATAATTATTCAAAGTCCTGTGATTCAATCCAACGATTGGTTAATACTCCTCGGAAGTAATATCATATTTATGTACATCATCCGAAGTACTAGAATATGCAGACTGAATTCCCAATTTGAATTCAAAATCTTCAATAAATATTTGGTCAATAAAATAGCACTTTTCACTGAGCCATCTTATCATGCATCATAGTAATGAACGTCCGATCAAAAACATTATCCGCCTGGTTGATAATAAATATTGATGTTCTTGTAGGAGCTGACATATCTAGAAGCCAAGAATTATTTAAAATACGTAGATGCAATTACGTCTTGACAAATGGAACCAGTCATGGTGACTCACATTTCCCACGGAGAAGGGTATAACTCCGGGCTATACATGATTACGTTCCCACCCTTCTCGTAATAATCATGATTTCTCCGGCTGGCAAATGGTACCCTGGTGGCAGAGGGAGTTGTCTTTTCCTGTGTCCAATAGCAGCAACCTACATCATGACGAGTGGTGCTAGACGTCACGATAATTAGAACATAATGAGATCATTTATATTGCGCCAAATCCGCATGCTCGAAGAGCTATGTATATTATTACCCCGTTCAATGTGGATCTATATATGCACTTAATTCCTTCTCAACTCCCTGGGGAGTATGCAACCCAAGCTGCAGTTCAAGGCGCTACAAGGTTATCATTCACATATCCATCTCATCCTTCCGGGTACCCATTCTCTGTTGGGTAAACAGAGACATTTTCAAACTACGTCACTTGCTTAAGGTGACGCCACAAGTTGTACAACGTATGTCTCAGTGTGGGGCAGGAAGGAATCCTAGATAATCTCTGGCTATTGGTCACCCATTCACGTATTCATGGTATTGGCCGAGCTCGATCGTGCTTAACTTCAACCTGAGCTGTCACCCGTGCACTGCGCGGAACCACGTGACTAACAAAGTACAGCTATATGTTACAGTCAATGACTAAAATCAGTCAATTTTTTAAATGTCTCCAAAGAATACATGACTGTCTTTAATTAACAGACGGACTGACGTGAGTTTAATGGCGGAAAAGTAAGATGCTGTACATCTTTCATAGGTATTCACACGATTATATATGAATTCATATAAATAAAAGAAAAGCTATATAATTATGTGTGAATACCAATCTTAATCTTTCTTTCATCAAACAAAGGGAGTCATTTTGTTATTTTAGACTTTTGTTTTTGTAAATTGACTAAATGAATCGAAATCCACTGTATTCCAGACATTTGACACATTGCATATACTTATATGTTACAGTCAGATTGTGAAACCAGTCATTTCGTGAAATGGCTGAAATTTGAATTGAATTTCGGTTCACTAAGTCAATGTTAAAAAATCCTGAAATGACAAAATTATTCCATTTTATTGCCAGATATAATGGCATGAGTTTGGTGAAAGAAAATTAAGATTTTATATATGTATTCAATCATAATTATATGCATTTTTATTATTGTTCACACACAATTGTATGGATGCTTATACAAATGTACATATTGTCTTCATTTCATTTCATCAAACTCATGCCAGTCAATCTTTCAAATCGACCGTAATTTATTTTTTCATTTCAGGCGTTCTAAACATTGTCTGATTGTATCGAAATTAAATGAAAATGTCAGTCATTACACGAAATGATTACTTTCACCACAGTCTGACTGTACATGATGTAAAGACGAAATGGACTATCAGTGCTGACACCCCCCATCTCCCCCCCCCCCCACTCTCTC